>ML827089.1:34817-45195 GCA_009831015.1 Picea engelmannii | reverse complement strand
GGTGTACTGTGCATGTGTGTGATTGTTTATTTATTACTGCTCATTATTGGATAATAATTCTACATTGATATAACATTTGAAGAAAAAGGATTATAATTACGTTATTACTGATTCACCCCCCCTCTCAGTAATCCAACAGTATCGTCATCATTAAGGCATGCCTCAAACATGTACCATAAAAATAACCCTCAATAACACATGTAAAGAATACCTATGATCTTGTAGCAGACCTAATACACAAAATTACATGTAGCTCTTCCTTAACTTCAACAATCAAACAATATCATCTTCATCAAAATTTACCTTAGTCTCACAGGACTAGTTTTGGCTTAGTCACAAACCCTAATTTTAAACAAGCATAACTTCGTACTTGTAATGAATAAAGGTTGGAAATTTTAACCATGGATACTCTGAGGTCATTTTTCCATCTCTACAAAATTTCAGGGTCTGAAACTTCTCAGAACAAAAGTTATAGCGAAAATGGCAGACCTTACTGAATTATATCCTATTCTGGAAAGTGAACTTGTACAAAATTCCACACACTCAATATTCGATACATGATTATGAAACTTACACACAACATACCACAGATTGTCATGTTTCCACTGTGATTAATATCACAAAATTTTGATCCTCTATGAATAAGTTATGATTGTTTTACCAGGAACACCTATTTCAGACTAGTTTTAGGACTAGTCAAAAACCCTATCTTCCACAGAGTGTATTTCCAAGAGTACAATGACCCATAAGCTGAAATTCTTACCAATGATACCTTGATATGTATTCTCAATTGAATATAATTTTAGATATATGAATCATTCTAGAAACAACTTTATAGTGAAAATGCTAAGATGACCTTTAAATAGCATACCTTACAACACATCATCACAAGAATTCATCCTCCCTTGGGATTTATCCCTTATTCACTTAATATTCCCTATGAATTCACCTCAGATCTACTTGTTTACCTCAGATAAAAATCACTTGAGATAATCTAACAAATTATCTCTTAGGTGTGTTATTTATACTATATATGGCACCCTCCTTTTAGGGCCGACTTGACCCAAATAAAATTCAATTTAGTTTTTAATGATCATTCCATTGAGGTCGACTTTACCAACAACATCCTTCATATTTATTGCAATGGGACCAACTTGTAACTTCTTGTTTGCAAAAAAAAATCTTCTTTTAATTAATTTGGGGCCGACTTGTCACTTCTTGTTACAATTGTTTAGGGCTTCTTAACCATACTTTGGGGCTTCCATCTTCAAGGGGGCATGTCTCCTCATCCATGAGGAACCACATGATGTACCACCTACCATTGGAAATGGCACGATGAGGAATATCCATCTATGAGGGTTTTACATGCATTTACACTATCCTTCATGTCCCTATTCCTCAAACAAATGTGGGCTTCATGACCAGAGCTCTGAGGCTTCTTGTAGACTTCTTCAAATGCACCCATCACATATGTTGAATTAAATGACAGCCAATTATGTATTTTGGCATCAATGAAAAACAATTATCCAACAACATAAATGAGAACCAACTATCCAATTGAAATATTGTTATCTTTGACAAATAAAAAAATGCAATTTATGTATCTAGAAACAAAGTAGGTCTAGAAAAACCTTGTGATTTAGGTAAAGGACTACATCATAAATATTAAATGATGATATTTAAACAACCTTTAGTATTTAAATGATGATATTTCAACAACCTTTAGTACCCTTAGTGATATAGATTTATGTGACCTAATTCCTGGAATTCTAAAATCATGATCGTTTATGTGTTTTCTAAGTATGTCATGGGCATTTCCAAGTATTTTATGGAAATGGAATTAAAACATTGTGTTGCAATTATATTAATAGTTAGAAGATAAACATAATAAATTCTCTCTTTGTATGAAGTTGTTAGTCAATATTTTAAAATAATTTGAACATCATCTCTTTTGTGACCATTTAATCCATTCTCCAAAGTTTCATTATCCAATTTGTGTTCACATCATCAACATATCTCTTCCCATGGGATTTTTTCATAAAATCCATGTGTTCTTGGCAATAAAATGGAAAATTGTTGCATTGATTCTTCCCAATGATGGAGAAAATGTGGTTTCAAAGATAAAATGGCATTTGTTGAAAACGCTTTATTTTTTTATTTTATATAAATATATTTGTGTTTTGATCTAAGGTGGTGAGGAATTTACATGTATATTTCATTTTTATAATTTACATTTAAAATTGTTGTTTTTGGATTCAGATATGGTTTTGATAAGGGTTACCATGGATATGTTGGGTATTTTTTATATTCTTTGCATGATTAGACACACATGTTGTACATTATGTCAGGTGTAGTGGGGAAGTCATAAAGAGGGTAGAGCCTCCCCCCAAAACAAATTGGGGGACTTTTTGGTTTATTTTTGGCAGTTTTGGCACATGGTTTTCTAATTCCTGTAAAGGAATAAAGGTTGTAATCTAATACAATTCAATGGATTAAGGTTTTGGATGATGCAGAATTACATATACTGTATTGTAAATGAAGTTAATAAAATGAGAGTTGTGGCTCTAAACATTATGTTAGTTTTCCCAGTTAAGGGTTTCCAAGGTAAATTTTTGTGTATTATGTGAATGATATTTATTTCTTATTTATAAGTGTGTGCATTTCTACACTATAAAGGTTTAAAATGTACATTTGGCATCGGATCAATTATTGGATTTAGGGGGGCACCTTTGTTGCCAAGGGTTCGATTATTTTGGGTCTATGATCAACTCGGTTTCAGTGGGACCTCTATAATGGTGTTTCTTGTGGTGAAATAAAATGGTGAGTGGTTCTAAAATTGGGATTGAGGAATTTAATGGGAAAACATTTGAGATTTGGAAGCTGAAAATGGAGGATCTTCTGGTAGATAAAGAAAAATGCATAGTTGTGTATGATGACACTACACCTACGAGTATGTTGATGAAGTATTGAACGAATTTGGATAGGAAGGAAAAAAACAAAATCTAGTTGTTCCTTTCATACTCAATGGTATTGAAGGTATTAGGAGAAGCTAAAACCAAGGAATTATGGGGTAAATTAGGGTATTTATATTACTCTAAACCCCTAATAAATAAACTTTCCTTTTAGAAGAAGTTGTACCTCTTGAGGATGAATGATGGAGACTTGGTGACAGAGCATCCAAATTCCTTCAATATTATGGTAAGTTGGTTGTTTTTTGTCAACACTAAAATTTATTATGAAGATAAGTTCATTAGTTTATTGTGTTCTTTGATAGATTCATGGGACGGTTTGGTAGTATCTATTGAGAGAAATGCAACAACATTAAATTTTGATGATATGGTTTCATACTTGTTATCAAAAGAAATGAGGAGGAAAACCATGGATAGTCAAAGCACAAATTCCTTATATGTAAGAGAGAATTCCTTGGATAGAAATAAAAATAAGTCCTCATGTGTGGAATCTAAATCTATAGGTAGATCTAAATCTCCAGGAAAATCCTTAAGGAAATGTTGGAAATGTGGTAAAATTAGGCATTACAAGAAGGATTGTATATCTAAACGTGTTGGGAATGGGAAGGGATCCGATGATGTTCCTTCCATAGAAGGAAATATCTCCTCAGAGGAAGGAGGGGATGTGTACTTGGATTGTTCAAGAACACATGTAGATAATGATGTATGGACGATCAATTCAGGTGCTTCTTTTCATATGACTCCCCATAGGGAGTGGTTTTATGAATGTGAAAATTATAATGGAGGTGACATTTTCCTAGGGGATGACTCAACATCTAGAATTATAGGGCGAGGAAAATTCAAGTTGTTTCTCAAGGATGGAAGACTAGAATACTCCCTAGGGTATTGCACATTCCAAATCTGGCTAGAAACTTGATATCTATAAGAAAGATGAGTGATGTAGGTGTACATATGGTGTTTGAAAAGGAAACCTACAAAATAGTTTGAGGAACAATGGTTTTGATGAGAGGAGTTCAAAATGGAACTTTGTACAAGTTGTTGGGAAGAAATATCAATAATGGGGGCAACTGTTCTATTTTTCATGAGGTTGGAATGAAGAAGACATAACCCCTATCGTCTCTGGAGAAAATAAAATAATGTGTCATAAAATATTGGGACATATTGGAGAGAAGGACCTTAGAGCACTACACCATAAAGGTATGTCTGATTGCACACTGGATTTTTATTTCTATGAACATTACATAAATGGTAAACATAATAGAGCAATATTCTCATATGGTGCTACAAGAGCAAAGGAAATCATAGAGTTAGTACATAGTGATGTGTTTGGACCAATGCTTGTTCCATCAATAGGTAAATTTGGATACTATGTTTCATACATTGATGATTTCTCGAGGAATATATGGATTTATTTACTTGGAAATAAACTTGAGGTTTTTGGCAATTTTAAAGAGTTTAAGGATCTTGTAGAGAATTAGATAGAGAAAAAAATAAAGGTGTTAAGGAAAAATAATGGTGGAGAGTTGTGTAGGAATGGACTTGAAAAATTTTATAAGAAGTGTGTTACAACCACACGGGCTTCACCTTGTTGACCATTATCTTATCATGTTCATTCATAAACGGGGTTTTTAAATTGTTAAAAATAAAGTCAATAGATTGTAGGTATTGGGGGGATATGTGGGGTCTCAAGGGGTTTATTGGTATTAGGGGGTATAAAAAGGGGTATCTAGTAAAAATAGGGGTTTCTTTTATTAGAAATAGGTATTGGGAGGGGGGTTCAAAAATGGATTTGGGAGATATTTATCAATATCTAGTGAAATTAGGGGTATTCTTTAATATCCCATGAACAAAGGTGCTATGTCACATGTTAATTGAGTGAACACCACATATATATAGCAAAGTAGAATACTACTACATACACACCTCAATAGAATGGGTTTCAGAAAGGATGAATAGGTTATTGATGGAAAAAGTAAGGAGCATGCTCAGTGGTGTTGGGTTAGGAAAGGAATTCTAGGCAGAGGCAGTGGGTATTTCATGTTATCTGGTAAATAGATCACCCTCATTAGCATTGGTGGAAAAATTCTACATGAGGCATGGACTAGGAAAAAAACCTTGCTTCAACATCTTAGAGTTTTTAGTTGTGATGCTTATGTGCATGTTCTAAAGGAATATAGGAGTAAGTTGGATAATAAAGATAAAAAGTGTATCTGTATTGGTTATAAATATGATATAAAAAGGCTATAAACTTTGGAACCTAGTAACTAAGAATATTAATTACAGTCGGGATGTTGTCCTTAGAGATGTTAAATATGTTCCCAAATAGGAAGTCCTACCAAAGAAAATAGAATTTGAATTCAAGGATGAAGAATCGAACTCATATGAAGAAATATAAATAATTACTCAAGTGGGATATCTAAATCTAGGGGAATATATAAGTCTCCTGGAAAATTTGTAAAGGTATGCTAGAGATGTGGAAAAGAATGGTATTACAAGAAACATTTTAGATCCAAAAGTGTTGAGAGAGAGAAGGGATTTGATTATTCCTCTTCTAGAGAAGAAAAAAAACCCACAAATGAAGGAGGGGATGTGTAGTTGGCTTATTCAAGCACACATGCAGATCATGAGGCATGGTTGGTAAACTCAGGTGAATCATTTCACATGAATCCTCACAAGGAGTGGTTTTTCGAATATGAAAGGTATGTTGAGGGTGATGTTTTTCTAGGATATGACTCGACAACAAAATCATAGGACAAGGAAAATTCAAGATGAAGCTCATGAATGGTAGTATTAGAACATTCCTTGGTGTTCTGCACATCCTAGTATTGGTTAGGAATTTTATTTATGCAAGAAATATGGATGATGCAAGTGTAAAAGCAATGTTTGAAAAGGAAACTTACAGGATGGCTCGAAGGGAAATGGTGATGTTGAAGGGAGTTCATATTTGACCTCTGTATAAGTTGTTGGGAAGCACTCTTAGTGATAGATTTAATAGTTCCAATGGTCATGGTATTGGAGTTGAAGAAGGAAAAAATTCTACAGTCTCTAGATAAAATACTATGTTGTGGCATCAAAGACAGGGGAATATTGGAGAGAAGGGCCTTTGATTACTACACAGTAAAGATATGGTTGAAGGTATGTCCAATTTCACTTTGGATTTTGATTTCTATGAACATCAGTTATATGGGAAGAAGAATCATGTGATGTTCGCCTCTCGTGCTACGAGGGTAGAGGTACTATTACAATTGATGCACAGTTATTTGTTTGGACCTGTGTCGGTCCCATCACTAGGAAAATTTGTGTACTATGTCTCATTTATAGAGTAATTCTTGTTGAATACATGTATTTATTTCCTCGAGATGAAATATGAAGTATTTGACAAATTTAAAGAATTTAAGCCTCCCGTGGAGAATCAAACAGAGGAGAGAATTAAGATGTTGAGGACGAATAATGGTGGAGAATTTGAAGAATTTTGTAAGAAGTGTGGTATAGAAAGGAATAATACTACTCGATACACACCTCAGTAGAATGGAGTTGCATAAATGATGAATAGGATGTTGATGGATAAACATGGGAGCATGCTTAATGGTGTCGGGTTATGACAAGGATTCTAGGCATAGGTAGTGGGTATTGGATGTTACCAAGTAAATCTATCACCATCATTAGTGTTGGATGACAAGACGCCACACGAGGTGTGTGTAACACCCCCACTATAATCTCCATTTTAATTAATGCTTATGTAGATATAATGTGTGGTGACGATGAAAGCGATGTAATATGTGAATTGAATTTCCTTGTTTTATTAATAAAATATGATGCCAACTGCTAAGGGGGCATGGATAAGAGATTGGGGATGAATTAATCCACAAGAGGGGGGAGTGTCTAGGGTAATGGCCAAGAGGGTTCCAATGGGGGAAATGCCCATGTATATTAATTCAACCCATTTTTCTAAATTTTCTCTTCCCATTTTTTATTGAGTGTTCCCTAAGCCAATCATTGAATACATGTAAGAGGGTGGGTGTGAGTAGTCACATCCCAAATTTATGTGGAACATGGGGGTTGAGTACAATCATCTTGGGGAAGAGTGTGAGTCAAGAAAGGAAAACCAAAGAGAAGAAATTTGTATGGGTTTGAAAAACAGTTTTTAGTTAGTCAAGTTTGTGCATGGGAGGTAAGTCGAGAGAAAAAAACATAGCTTAAATTTGGTGCAGCCATGGAGGGTGAATTCTAGAGAAATGTAAAGTGTAATTGGAGATAATTGGAGTTGGAAAACTAAAGAGATAGGTTGTCATGCCAGAAGAGTGAACTTATGTGTGAGTTGCATTGAAACAACAAGTTTTTGTTGTTGGTTTGTTGATAGTTTTCCTAGCAATAGTTTCCCTTGAGTTCCCAGCTGAGAAATTCCTAGATACATGTGCCAGAGGGACCCTGATAAAATAATGGCTCATTCCTTGGGCTAGCCTAGATAAATGGATGGTAAATCCCTTCGGTTATCCCATATAAATGAATGGTGCATTCCTTGGGTTGGATAGGTCATGATGAAGAGAGCTAGTGGAAAAATAGGGATAGTTGTAGTAGAATATCAGTTGGGTTGAGATTTTTATGAGATGTGAGTGGACTGTGAGAGACCACCCTCTTTTGTGGATTATTAGCCTCAACTTGGGGGTGATTAGCTATTGATATTTGGAACAGTCGGTCTATGGTAGGGTGGAAATTTTGTCCCAACCAGTTGGTTGCACAACTGTTGTGAAAAGATAAGAGTTTTATCTTATTGTTGTGTTAAATTATGTATTTAATTGTTGTGCATGAACTCTGTGTATTTGGCAGTTATTTATATTTTGTTGTAATGAGTTGTTAACTACATAACATGTTGATTATTATCATGTTGTAAATGCTTATATTTTTTGGTTTATAGATAATAGCTAAATATATTTTAATTTGTAGCCGAAAGCTACAGGGAATGAGTTAATTGTAAATGAATTAGATCAATTAGAAGAAATTTTCATTTTTAAGAGTGTTTTGCACCATAATGTCACTCATATGGGTTGGGGGATGTTACAGTGTGGACTTCTAAGAAGCTCTCTCTTACATATATATGGGTATTTGGCTATGATTCCTATGTACACGTTCCAAAGGAAAATAGAAGTAAGCTAGATTAAAGGGATGAAAAGTATATCTTTATTGGCTATAAATATGGTTTGAAAGGTTATAAGATTTGCAACCTAGAAACTAAGAAGGTAGTGTATAGTTGAGATATGGAATTTAGAGAAATCAAAGATGTTTTCAAAAAGAAACTGGACCTACCCAAGGAGGAATATCCAGAGAAAGTAGAGTTTGAATTGAAAGATAATGAATCAAAATCTATAGAAGAAAAGGAATCAAAAGAAGAAGAACCTCATACTCTGGTATTGAGGAGATCGATTCGGGAAAAAATCAAATCAGAAAGGTATACTCCACCCATTTTTATCTCTAATTTTGCATTGTTTATTATTGATGACAATCCTAGAACTATTATGGAGGCACTGGATTCAAAGAATGGAAAACACTGGAAAACAACCATGGTTGAAGAAATGGCAGCCATGGACAAGAATGAGACTTGGGATCTAGTGGAGTAGTCAGTTGGAAGAAATCTCATTGGAAGAAAATGGGTATTTAAGAAGAAGTTGAATGTATAAGGTAAAGTTGAGAAATACAAAGCTCGGTTAGTAGAAAAAGGTTATCCCTGGGTAGAGGAATTGACTTTGGTGAAATTTGTTCTCCTATTTCCAAGTTAAATTCAATTAGATTCCTTTTATATGTTGTTTCTTCTCTTTATTTTAAAGTTGAACCTATGGATGTGGAGACAACATTCCTACATGGGGATCTAGAAGAACAAATATACATGAATCATGCAGAAGGATTTGCAGTGAAGGGAAAGACAGAGATGTTATGTAGGATGAAAAAGTCCTTGTATGGGTTAAAGTAATCACCAAGAATGTGGTATCGAAAATTTGATAGTTACATGTTGTGACTTGGATTCACAAGAAGAAAAGTTGATCATTGTGCATATTCCAAATTAGTCGATGATCATCTTATTTATTTGGTCTTGTATGTGGATGATATGTTTCTAATAGGAAAAAAAAAGAGATTATCCAGGATATGAAAACTTGGTTTTCCTATCAATTTGACAAGAAGGATCTCGATGTTGCAAATTTCATTTCAGGCATGGAAATTAAAAGAGGTCGTCCAAATAGGAAACTTTGGTTAAATCAGAGAAAATATGTCAATCAAATATTGCAGAGGTTTAATGTGGAGAAATGTAGACCAGTCAGGGTTGTTATTCCTGTAGGTGTAAATTTATCTACAAATCAATGTCCCAAGACACATGAAGAGGAAGAGGACATGTCTCGTGTTCCATAAGCTAGTGTGGTTGGTATCTTGATGTATGAAATGGTTTGTACTAGACTAGACATTGCACATGCAGTGGGATTTTTGAGCAGGTATATGTCAAAACCAGAGAAGTAGCATTGGACAACAGTAAAGAGGGATTTTAGGTATTTATGTCACACTACTAGTTATGGATTGTGCTACCAAGTAATACCAGGATTCAAAATAGTATTATACATACATGGATTTGTTGTTGAAAATTGGGTTGGATATCTGTACCACATAATATCTGCAAGTGGGTATGTGTTTAACCTGTTTGGAGGAGCAATTAGATGGATGAGAAAAAGACAATCGGTAGTGGTACTCTCAACTACAAAAGTTGAAGACATGACATCCACTCATGCAAGAAAGGAATTGGTATGGTTACAAATATTATGTTTAGGTATTGGGTTTGTACAACAAGATGTAAGGATATATTGTGATAGCCAGAGTGTAATCTTCTTGGAAAAGAACCCAACTTATCATTCAAAGACAAAGCATATTGATGTTCGGTATCACTTTGTGAGAGAAATGGTTGAAGAAAAGAAGGTGTTGTTGATGAAGGTAGACACTTTAAATAATGTTGTAGATTCATTGACAAATTATGTGAGGAATGAGAAGTTCTCCTAGTGTAGAGAAACAATGATTATTTCTACCCTTGATTGTTGACTATGTAATCATGTGCCCCCCTATATGCAAATAGAACAACAAGTGAGATCAGGTTGGCTATGTTTTATACTCTTTGCAAATACAACCCCATGTTTTATGGCTTATCCCATGGTTCTATAATTCTAGTTAAGGGATTATGCTTTTAATATAATCTGGGTCAATGGGTTAGATATTTTTAATGGCGCATGATCTTATATATATATATATATATATATATATATATATATATATATAGATATAGATATAGATATAGATATAGATATAGATATAGATATAGATATAGATATAGATATAGATATAGATATAGATATAGATATAGATATAGATATAGATAT
>ML827089.1:20727-34767 GCA_009831015.1 Picea engelmannii | reverse complement strand
TATATATATATATATATATATATATATATATATAGATATAGATATAGATATAGATATAGATATAGATATAGATATAGATATAGATATAGATATAGATATAGATATAGATATAGATATAGATATAGATATAGATATAGATATAGTATTGTATTGTATTGCAAACAATGAAGTTGGATGATGGTGAATAATATTTAGAAGTGTGTCTCTAAAGAGGTTGTTGGTTTTCCTGGTTTGGGTTTCCACCGTAAATCTCTATGTATATGTGTGATTGCAATTGTGTTCTTTTATGTTTTAATAATTTGTGTGTGCATTGGATTACACTATTAAAAGGTTTAAAAACTTATTGTTCGAAGCAAGACATGTAATACATAAAGTAAAGTGAAGGTCCAAAAAAAGGGATTTAAATGATTTCAAACATTTAAACTCATGAAGATGTAGTGGAAAAACATACTAGAGATCTCATGATTTAATGAAAGTTATAAATCACAAAATTTATGAGCTCCACAAATATCTTTCTGTAATAATCTTCAAAAGAATATTACAAATTGGTTGTTCAAGTTCAAACAAATGTGTGCAAAAATAGCACAACATAATATCCATGGTACTTAAACAATAGAATAAAATGTGTTCGTCGTATTGGACCGGGATGGGGATCCCATGGAACATATATGGTAGAAGAGGTAACCTGGAAGAAGAGAGAAAATAATCAGGGATCGACTTTATAAGTAATAAATAAACACTTAAAGTTGGATGATCACAGATTGAGATGAAAGAAGGGAAATGCTTTGAAAAAAAAGTACGCAATGTCAATGTTTGATGGAAACCTGCACATGAGACCTAGCTAAAGCATACACAAACAAAACTTATCAAGAAAAGGAAGAGAGATACAATATTCAGAATGAGAATCAATGTATATTATGATATATTCAATGAGTGAGTAATATTCACTCATATAGGCAATGACATCCTATAATTAGGAATGCATGCATAATAGTGATGGTATAAAATTACAAAGTATAAAATAAAACTAGTCAGTTAACTCCCATTGAACTAGTGTTACTCCCCCTGAACTAGTGTGTCGAAAATAGAAATTTCTCCAACAACCCCCCTGAACATCACTATGGAGTAAAAATGAGTCTCGATTACTAGGCCATATTAGGTACTCATGTACAATGCAACTAATGAATATTGAATAAAAATGAGGAAAGAGGGAAAACTATGTGGGAACAACCCCCCCCCCCTCAAAACACAATGCATCAAAAGAAGAAAAGGTAACTGCTAGGTAACTGTGTTCTTCACTGCAAGATGATCCCACAAAATCTGAAACTTCTGCTCACTAAAGTCTTTGTGAATATGTAGAAATATTTATGGATATGATGAAGTCCTTTGGCAACCTGTCTAGCCTTGTACCTCTTGATCCTGTGGACCCATCTGCATCTGAAATTATTCCTTTCTGGTGGAAGTGGAACCAGATGCAAAGTCTGATTCTTCAGGAGTGTGTCATAATCCTTTTGTATGGTTGCTTGCCATAATGGATTGCCCATATCCTCACTGTAGATATGAAGATTAGAATATTGAACCATATAGTAATGCATGGGCATCATAAGTTCTGAAGATGAAAGTACATGAGAAGGATCCTCATGTTGAGATCGAGTCCTCCTTGAATCCAATGGATTCCATGCAAGGATACCTCCTACCTGAAGTCTGAACTGTGCCTTCTTGGGCATCTGTTGAATCTTCAACGTTGGCTTCTTATCTGTCTGTACTACCTTCTTATTTCCATGTACACAATCTGAGTGTATGGAATCATCTCTCATGTCTAAAATTGATGGAAGCACAAGAGTATATGCATGTTTCACTAGAGGTGCATTCAAAGTACTCTCCTTATGTGTAAGTACAAAAGATGAGTCATCATCATAAAACTTAGTGAATTTATACAACCTTGACTTGTGATCCACCTCACTAATTGCAATGATGGAATTGTCATGCATGTCAATTACCGAAACTGAATCAAATGTAAATTCAAGCTTTTTACCTTTCTTAGTGATATGATAAAATGAGAGAAGATTCATAGAAAGCTTTGGAACATGTAAAACATTCTCAAAAGAAGAGGTTCATCCCCCATGATAATAGGGGGTCTTGAATAACGACTCAAAGAAGAGAAAACTTCTTATTTCGCTTCCATATGATGGGATGCATGACAATCTATAATCCATGAATCATATGAGGAGTTAATTGCAACCAGGTCATGATGATTACCTTTCTTAGGAGCATGATATTCTTCCTTCTACTTCTTGAATCCCTTTGGAATGAAGTTTCCAAGGTTGTTTTGTTGAAGTGCCTATGCCATAAGATCGATATGTTTCTTCATGCATGTGGATTATTCATGATTCAGTTTATTGTAGTAAGTGCACTGCTTTCCCTTCTTCTTCTTCTTGGAATTTGAAGAGTCTTTGGAACTTGAAGAATCATTAAATGGTTTGGAATATCCCTCCTTCTCATTCTGTTTCTCCTTCCCGTTATGTTTGGATGGTCCTTTTCCATCATGCATGGTGAGTGCATGTGATTTGGGATCCTTGATGGGGCACATATGTATGATTTTTTTCTACTATTGTGTGAGAGACTCAATGAACTGAGCCATCGTAGGAATTTTCCAATTTGTTCCAAAAAGACATCTACCAGAATGGAAATTGGAGACATATACAATGTATTCTTGTCCTAGCTTGGCCAATATTGTTAGAATAAGTTGTTTCTCTTGTGTAGACTTGTTAATACCACATTAACCCAAGCTCAAAATCAAATATTTAAATTTAGTAAAGAAATCTTGTATATTATCAAAACTTTTAGATTCTAAGGTATTTAACTCTACCTCAAGCATATGACCTCACATCTCATCCTGCCTTCCAAAGAGTCCTTCCAAGGTGGTACAGATCTCATTTGGAGTCTTACGTGCGGTAACATGAAACCATAAATCAGTGGAGATTAACTCATGAAGTAGCCATATGGCCTTATCCTTACGGTTTTCCCAACTGGTCTTCTCAAGCGTTGATGTAGTTTTTGTTTATATCGCCATCATCAAATTATACAATCCTTTTATTTTGAGTTGGAATGAGACCTTAGGATTTCATTAAAAATAGTTTTATGGTGTGAGTATTATCAAAAGACTTATTTGAATAGGTTTCATAATCTCCATGCCTGCTATTGATTCTAAAAAAATCTTGAAAATCCAGATCATGGATTCTGAGATATGATAGACGGTTCTATGGCAGTTATAGATATGATAAAACAACTATATCTCCTAAAATATGTTGTGGGTTTTGGATAGTTTTTGTGAGCATGAGAATCCCTATGTTATATGTCTCTGGTAAAAATTTCAGCCCGACCAAGATCACATATTTCAAAATATGGCTATTTTACTGCAGAAACCTAATTTTCTGGAGGGTTGTTGAATCGTCACACCCTAGAGAAGGAAAAAGCACGATGAATCTGAATCGTCATACCCTAGTGAAGGACACACTATGACGATTGTGAAAAATTGAATCGTCACACCCCAGATGAAGAACACAGTGCGACAACGTCGCACCTTGGCTTACTCAAATCCTCTTTCGCTCTTCTCTGGCTTGTTTGGGTTGCTCCAAGAAGCTCTTCTCTAATACCATGTTAGTGTTTAAAGGAAACCTGCACAAGAGACCTAGCTAAATCATACACAAACAAATTTTATCAAGAAAAGGAATAGAGATACAATATGAAGAATGAGAATCAATGTATATTATGATCTATTCAATGAGTGAGTGATATTCACTCATATAGGCAATGACATCTTATAATTAGGAATGCATGCATAAGAGTGATTGTATCAAATTAGAAAGTCTAAAATAAAACTATTCAATTAACTCCCATTGAACTAGTGTACCGAAAATAGAAATTTCTCCAACACTCACAAAAAAGAAAATAGAATTTGATGGATGTATTTGTCTCTTTTCTCCTTTGGAAAACCTTCATAAATATAGCACTTTCGATGAAATTGATTCTTGTTAGCTATGGAGGATTAATTATTCCGTTTAGTGAAATCTTGAGCCAAATTTCGATATAATCTTTTAACAATGAAGCTACTATGACCTATTTAACATGAGGAGAAAATATATCATCCTATGTTGCCTTTAACTTGGAGCATATTTCTTGTATTGATGCTAAATGATCCTCATTATCATTAACTAAGTTAACCAACCATCATTTAATTTCCTCTTATTGGAAGTTAGTGAGGTTGTCAAACTAACTACCCCATGAAATCTTGAGTATATTTAACTCAGATTCTAGTTGTTCCTTGGTTAACAATGTGGATTATCTAATCAATGGTGGCTCCTCAAGTTCTTTAACTATGTGAAGTGACTTTAGTAATAAGTCACTTATTTTTCCCTCCAAATTTTTATAAGTTGCAATTGTAAGTTTTAAACCTATGAAGTAAAGCAATGCATATAGATTCTTAAGCAAAACAAAATTTAATCAATGGCTTATTCACATAGTACACATAGATATTATATCGGAAGCCCTTAACTGGGAAAACCTTTCTTATATTCATTATATCGAATTTCATCATTCACTATACAATATATACAATGTTTTTAGGTATTTCATAGATACCAAAACCCTAATCCCTAAAATCGGGATTATTTTTAGTAAACCGCTAAAAATAGCAAAAACCGCCCCAAAAAAAAAAATCAGGGCGCTGCCCCGAATGCTGCACATAACCAGGGGGGGGCATACCTACCCCCCCCCCCCCCTGAGACCCCCCTAGGAAAGCGCCCAATGCACACGACACAAACATAGAACTAGTACGAGGGACCGTCAAACACAATTGTCATATCTAACACGCCCACACACACACATGCAAAGAATATAACACATATCCAACAACAATTGATTCTCAAAGGATTTATATCCTTGTGAGCCAACTAGTTGTTGACCTCTTTTCCTATTAAGGAAAAGAGTCAACCACCTAGATTATTCTTATAAAAAAGTTATTAATGTCCCCTCTACAATTTTATAAAGGTGGTACTCCTCTTTCTCACTTAGATTTTCAATATACTTATTCAAACAATCCATGTGGATGACAAGTCAGATAATAGTGGGCTAAGTTCCAACAAAGCATGTTGTCATCAAGGGAATATTGATGTTGATTCAAGTGGACACATCATAAAGAGATGAAATAAATAAAATATGGGAATGACACATGGTACACAGGTAGTGGTTGATAAAATTTCAAGATTCCAAGTAATGGCTCCAAATCCAAGATCTAGGATCCGATATTTCTGATAATTTTCATTGCTGAAACTTTTGGATCCTCAAATTTTGGATATACGGGACTTTGATAAAGTTTTTTGTTAAAAGAAAGTTCAGATTTGGATGCCTAATAGGACATGTCACTAGGAATGCCACGTGGATTCCACACAAGTACTAAGTTAGAAACCAAAAAAGGGGCTTCACATGAAGAGTTGACAAAGAGGCCGAGTGGTATACATGGATTTAGGAGACACCTGGATTTAGGAGACACATCATCTGCCACACCATTAGAATAGTACAAAAACTTCCATGAGTCATATATTTGTGTCGCAAACTCATAATGAGGAAAATTTTATATCGCCAGAAAATTCTCGACGAGTAAAAGATGATGGTAACCTCGAATTTTGAAAATGGTATAACTGAGTGAAGAAAAAAATGATAACATTTAACAATACATGATGATATAGTGTGTGATATACTAAAGTTAATATTGATGACTAGATCACATGAAGAAATGAAGTCAAAAAGAAAAAAGAAGTACAAAATATAATATAATCACACGCTGAAATTTTAACAGTGAGAAATCCCATAACAATCGTTTTCAAATTTTAAATGGGATCCCTTTTATTTATACCAAACTAAATGGGAGGTTTTTGTGGGTACAACAATTGGTGACACATTGGGATAAATATTTATCTCTGTCAACAAAATCAGGGGCACCCTAACTTGACATTTGAATGTTAAAGATAAGTTCAAGAGCTAAAGGAAAGTTTCAAAAATTATGTGTACCATAGTAATGCCAAGTTTTTGAAAGTTATGAATCCATACTTCAAGTACTTATAATCTATATAGCATTCTCAAAGAGTCAATTAGTAAAAAAAAAATCTTGAAGTGTTCACAAACTCCTGATTGGCTCTAATTTAACCAAAGTTCTATTATCTAAGCAAACAACTACACAAGTGTGTTCCTCATCTCTTATTTCTCGTCATTTATTTGCTTCTAGTGAACACCCATAGCCCGAATAAATATTCTTCGGTATCATACAAGCATATCCCTACTACCAGCGAACATCCATAGCCCCGATGGGTTTACTTGCACTTCCCACACTTTTTATAGTGCTTTCTACTTCCTATTAATTATCACCCTTTTACATTTGTATTATAGTATTGCTTGCATAATTGAGTGTGTAGGAAGAAGGGTGATACAAGAGTTGTTATGATATGCTAAGTAGATTTCATGTTTTTTTTATGTTTAACCTGGGGGTATCCTTAGTAACCATCAAGATTTATGAGAAAATTATTAATATGAAGTGTATGGAACTCTAAGAGAATGATTAATAGACATTTTCCTTTACTAATGAATTATTGATGCATTTCTTATGAGTCCTATGTGTTCCACCACAATTATTTGTCAATATCCCATGGTTAAGAACATGATAAAAATTTTCCAAATAGAATATCCCATGAGTTGTGTTTGACTTGAATATATATTTATAGTGAGTACTCATATTTGAACAAACAGACTGCATCAACCTCAAAACTTTATTCATTAAAATAAAAGATGGAAAAATAAAAAATAAATAATAGAAATCTAATGTAAAAAAGATAAAAAGAAGAATCAATCAACTAGAAATATATGAAACTACCACCAAAATGTAGTTAAGAAAAATAATTTTTCAAAATATGGTCTTTCACGGGGAGGTTTTTAGTCTCCCCTTCCAAAGATTTCAAAATATATGTTGAAGGGCCAATCTTGTCATAAATATGGAATGGTCCTAACCATAGGTGTTGAAATTTTGTGTGTTTACCTTTAACCTCATGATCTTTATCTCATTTCAAAACAAGTTCTCCAATTTGAAAGTCTTTATTACTAATTGAATGTTTATTGAACCATATTTTGATCAACTGTTGTTGTTTGTACACTTTATTTTTGTATTTCTCCCTCTCTTCTTCCAATTTCAATAAGGTATTAATTCTCTGTTGTAAAACAAGGAAAGGATCTTCTTTGCATGATTGAGCTAATTGAAAAGAAGGTAAAAATACATTAGGAGGTAAACTAGATTCACTCCCATATACAAGGAAGAATGGATAATTTTCTAACACAATTTTACGTGTTACTCTATCTGCCCATAATGCATTAGGAAGACCCTTATGCCATTTTTTTATGTTCATGAACAATTTTTTTAAGGATTCGAATTAAATTTGTGTTTGTTGAGTCTGCTAATCCATTACCATGAGGATAACAGTTAGAAAAATTATCAATTGTGATACCTTTCTCAACAAAAGAACTTAGTCAATTTCAGTGATGAAAAATATGTAGCATTATAAAAAACTGAAGAATTTGGGATACCAAACCTGGTGATGATGTATTGTTCTAGGAAGGACATCATCTGATTCTCACTTATTTTCCTCAAAGGAATTGCTTCAGTCCATCTTGTAAAATAATATGTTGCAGTTAAGATGTATTTTTGAAGATGTGAATAATTTGGAGTGATCTCTCCAATAATATCAACACCCCATTGTTCAAAAGGACCTTCCACTATTACAGGCTATAATGGGAATGTTGGTGTTTTCTCACATTATGTAGATGTCTAGCAAACTTTGCATTTTATAACATGGGCATGTGAATATTTAAACAAAGAGGGACAATAGTAACCAACATAAAGTACTTTGTGAACTATAGTGTCTCCTCCAAAATGTCCACGTGAAATTCCATCATGTAATTCAACCAACACTCTCTCGGCTTCGGTCTTTTCAAGACATCAAATGAGAAACACATAATCATATTTTTTCTTTAAAAAAAATCCATTAATCAGTTGGTATTGAGCATATTTCAATCTTAAAGCCTTTTTTTAGGTTCTAAATAGTGAGGTGCAGTTTCATGAGTCAAATAATGTTTAAACTCAAAATACCAAGAATATGTAGTTCATGAGTATAATAAATTTCTTGAGTACACACCTCAGATTTTTTTTCCCATCCTTCTTCCTCTCTTGGTTCCCTTCTTATTCTGTTGCTAATCTAGTGTTTTAAGCACATGATTTACAACAACCATGTTTCCCAATACATAACCTTGAAGTAGGATGATGAACCATACACATGCATTGAATATATGAATCTTATAACTTTGAATTTCTATTATTATTTCCATATATGTAAGCAACATATTTTGCATTCTTTCTCACAAGTAGCTTAAGTAGAAGAAGATGCAACATTGAATTATTGAAAAATTCCTTCCAATAGAATATGTAGATGGGAGTACAAAATATGGCCCAAGGATGACTTCCACCCCTCATTTACACATCTCCTTAGACTTTGTGTAGATTACAAGCTCTACTATAGAAACAATAATTTCAATTTCCGTTACCTTTAAAGTCCACCAAAATCCCTATATGTCACCATGAAAATTATATTATGTGATGAAAATCACAAGTTTACCTCTCATACAATATTAGGGGTAACACCTATCATTCTAAACCTTGTAATGGCATCCATATTATACTTGTGGGATGACGATTCCATTTACAAAGAGTGTGTGGTGGTTTCAAACCCTATGCATGGTCCATGAACCATAAAAGCATATTTTAATCCCTAAGACACTAATTTTTATCCTTGGGACATGGGTAGAGTCTCAAGAACCATCTATTGTATAAAATCTCATAACGGTTCCCATATGACCATGGATAAGGCCTTGAGATCTATCCCTAGTGAAAAAAATATCCTAATGACATATGTATCCCACTTAGTGGCTAAATATTCCTTCTAAAGACATGTGTAATGGTTAAATATATATTTTTGTGCCATGAGCCCTGGAATTTTCATTTAGGTCCTATGGCCCTTATTTTTGCTACTTAACCATGGTTAAGACCCCAAGATCCTTCCCTAGTATGTAAAAATTCTAGGTGCTCATATCCCATTCAAAGATCAAAGATCCTTTGCAGAGGGCCTATGTGGTGTTTTGCGGCCATGTTCATGGAACAAATCATTAAAATATTTATATGCAACTTGAGGCCTTTTATTTCCTCTTCTTTCCATGGTCAAGTCCCATATACCCATATTTGGTGCACAAAACTTCCTGGAAACACCCTTGTGAAGCCAAGAATCCCCTCTAAAGGTCCTCTATAGTGGTTGAAAGACTTTGTTCATGGCTCATGAACCTTAAAAACTTCCTTTAGGTCCTAAGACCCTTTAGTTTCTATCATGACCATGGTTATCGTCTCGAGACCCATCCATTATGTCTAAATATTTCTAATGGTGCTCATATCTCATTCAAAGGCCAAAGATTATGAACCCTAGAAGACTAATTTGGATGATATATCCCTTCATTTCCTTCATTAACCATGGTTGAGGAGTCAAGATATATGCCTAGTACATAAAATCTCTTAACGATGCACATATCCCACTAGAATGCCAATGATTTAGGTTTGTATGGTGTTTTGAGGCTTGGTTCAAGGACCAAGGTCCTAAAAGCTTCATTTTAAGTTAAAAAATCAAGAACCATCTCTTGTGTAAGTCCAAGTCCATTCAAATAATTCATATTAAATTTTAATTCAAAATAATTCATACTAATTTTAAAGAAAACATACGTAGAAAATAAACAATTCATGGAACTTTAAACTATTTGATTTTCAAATTGAGAAAGGAAGAGATGCAAATCAAAGTTTAAATCCAAAATATTAACTTTCATTTACTTTCAATTTTTACATAAATTTATTATTATTATTTTTTTTTATTAGATTCAAAATATCCACTTACACTTTTACTTTCTACACAATTTATTATTATTAATTTTTTTCACTTTTTAGACAATTTATTATTATTTTCCATTTTTCACTTTTCACACAATTTATTATAATTTTTTGTTTTTAAATTAATAGTGACTTTCCTTATTATTTAATTAATTAAATGCTAGATTATCTATTATTGCTTCCCTTATTTTTTATTTAATGTCCTCTAAAATAGTAACATGCCTTATTATTTATTTAATTAATGTCACATTATATATTATTGTTGGTGGCTTCCCTTATTCTTATTATTTATTTAATTAATACCACATTATTTATTATTGTTGGTGGCTTCCCTTATTTAATATTTAGTGTTCTATAACCCGGATGGGGTGTCACCTAGTGCGATGAGGAGGATAGTTGGACCAGAGCAGCCGAGTGAGTTATTATTCCCGACCGCCACCCCTTGTGCATTTACTCCCCATGGCTCACACCATGAGGGAAATTAAGTTAGTTCCCATGGCTAAGCTCTTGGGTGAGCGAACCAACCAGGCATCTGGTACCAAGCAGTTGCAGAGGTCTTGTTGTCCTTCAATGATGATGGGAGGGGTCATGTCGGGCTCTCATGGCATTAAGAGAAACCCCAGAAATCATCTCAACTCATTTCTCACCTGGTGTACTCTTCTTGCAGAGAACTTTGGCCTTCACGGTTTTTTAGGCATCATCGCTCTAACCCTGTGCGTCCTCCCAACCTCATTTCGCCTCTTGTGCATCCTCCTAGCCTCAATTCTCCCCCTGCCAACTAGAAACATCCATCCTACTTCGTTTTTCTTGGACTCCTCCATCTCCCTCCATTACATCCTGATTCTTTCCATAGCCTCCTTTCACCCCCTCCACCACCCCCTTGTCCCCCCTACCATTCCACGGGAGAACAGAAAGCCTAAGAGGGGCACTAGGAAAACTAATTCCCGCTCTCAAGCTACCAGGATCATTGCCTCCCAAAGAGTGCTCATCGCTCACTTTTCCCATCCCCACCATTCCACCAAGAGCACTCAATCTGCCTTGCTTTAGTCTCCTGAAGCTTGCAAGGTGAAGATGGAAACAACGTCTTCCACGATGCACTTTCTCCCGTTGCCACCTCTGCCTCTGCATTATAGTCCAAGCATAGAGAAAGAGGAGGCGCCACCTCCGAATTTTTATTATAGTCTGAGCATGGTGAAAGAGGAGGTGCCACGCTTGGGCGTGAGCCCCCCCTTAGTCACCAACCTTTTAGCCCCCCAGCTGTCAAGACGGAAGAGCCCTACTACGGTGACAAGAGTTGCCAAGTGGAGGATGATATCCCTCCAAGTTGGTAGCTAGAAGGTACAGACAATGAAACAATAGTAGCGGGCGACAGCGAGATGGGCAAGGGAGAAGAGGCTTCGTACTTTTCCAACCATCTCGCAGAAGAGCACCTTGAGCTCCTCTTTGAGATTAGGCAACGACAGGACGACCAGATGCATTGTCAAGGTGTTATCAATCAGAGAATGGGCATTTTGTTTAAGGTACTCATCGACGCTCTAGCGCAAGCCCAGTGTCCAACTTGTAGACAACGATTCACCCCAACATATAACATCCATGGACAACGAGGCTCTGCCATGGACTGAAGCGGTTCACCCCAGGTCACAGTTGTTTGTTTATTTTATTGATAGCGACGGTGGTCTAATTCACCATGATGACAAGCTAGATTTTTCTCATTCTGTCTATATAATTTTATCAGTAATAGCAGCTCTGTATATGGCCATCCCTATATTAGGAAGGAGGAATTGGGTTCCTGCAAATACTTGCTATTTTTTGTATAATTTCTTACAATCATGACAGTGCCAAAACAAATCGAATCCACCTATTCTAGTTTCCCTCCTGTGGTGGAATAGATAGCTTCCAAGTGTCACTGTATTGCAGACAACTAATATAATATAAGGTTTCTTTTTATTTACAAAAAATATATATTTAATGTCCTATAAAATACTTTTGAAAGTGAGAAAACGTTTTATTCATTATTTAGTGTCTCATGAAAATGTAAATTTATGTTGTTGATTTAATGTGATCCCAACTCATGCTTATTCTCCATTATTTTTAATTGTAGAAAACATTCTATTCATTTTTTAGTCTCTCATGAAAATGTAAATTCATGTTATTGATTTAATGTGATCCCAACTTAGGAGTATTCTCCATTATTTTTAATTGTAATAAAATTATAATTAAAAAAAAAGTGGATGAATGAATAACAAATTTTACTATGTGGTTATGCTAATACTATAATAATATAAAAATTATAAATAAGGGGTGGTAGGTTGAGGGGGAAGCATATTTGACTCTGGAGGAAAAAATACTATTGAATATTCAAGGGGCTAAGGCACACCACAAATAATCAAGAAGAAGCTATTGCAATACACATGAGAATGCTCCTCATCCTAGAAGATAAATCTGCTTGGATAGTTGTAATTGGTGACTTTGATTTGATTGTCAAGGGGCTTCAACAAATAATAAAAACTGCTCACCCTACTCTTATGCGGATCTGCCATAGGATCAGGACTTTGGAGAAAAAAATTATTTTTTTAAGTTATCATCACATTTATAGAAAGAAGAATGGGAAGGAAAACTCTTTGGCCAAACAAACAAAGAAATTTGAACAAAGCAGCCTCAGAATCAATGAGGAATACTCTCAAATCTATCTTCCTTAAGTTAAATTTAAATTCTCTCAAGGAGAACATTTGGTCCAAGAAATTCAATGTTGAATTGAAAGGATTAGGAGGGGGTGTGACCTGAACTCCCATCCACATAGGAGAAAATAACGCCATCCAGACTCACACCACACTAAGAGGACCCCTCGTACTAGAGACACAAGGCCACACCTTAAATTCACACATATTGTCTCATCTCAATGTGGTGGTTTTTAAATCAGCCCCATGCAAGCAACAAGATTCATATGGGAATTTCCACTTAGCTTAGGTTCAAATGCGTGGAATTCTCTCCCTCAACCTTGCAGGTGTCACATTTTATATAGGAACTGCACCACAATTGCTGACCCTTGCATTGAATTTGTCCATCATCTCATCATTTCAGTATATGGCATTGTCCTTTCTCTATTGGGTTTCGATGTCAAATTCAAATGAGGAATTCTCTATGGGTAGCAGTCGGGATATAAATGGAATATGGATACATTGGAAGTGTAGGATCAACATCAATTACGCATGCATGCATTGACAATCTTTGTTTTGGAAGCGCCCAATTTGTAGCAATATTGTTTCAATTATGTGGCGATGGAGCAACGTTCCTTGCAATTGCACTGAGGGCAAGATGGATAGGTTAGAAGAACAAATATAGTCACAACAAACATAAATGGAGACTCTGGGAACTTCAAACACCCAACTAGTTCATCAATTGAAAGAACAAGAGGCCAATAAGAATGAATAATTAGCTCTGGTTCTTCATGCAGTCAATTGAATTTCAACTCAACTCTGGTCCCTCCAACGCCATGTTCAGAGTCACCTGCCCCTCGAAGCTCCATATCAGCAGAGACCAACGACATCTAAGAGATCAATTGTGTCCTATGAAGTTCTTCAACCAACATTGCATTAGACTATGTGCAACACATTGGAAGTTGTTCCTATAGAGGTGGATATAGACCTAAAACTTAATTAGGGTAGTTATATGCAATGTAAATTTTCCTTTTTGATATTTTCCTATGTAGAAATATATCCATGGTAGAACTGCAGTAGTTTTTATGTGTACTTAAGAAGACCTAAAAGCCACTAGGAAAGTTGTAACACTATATATTTGATTAAGGCTTACAACTATTTTGAAATTTTGTACTTCAAGGATGATTTTTACATGGCACAACCCTCTTTTTAATAAAAATCATAATTGTTTTTGTCAAAAAAAAAATGAGAATTATAAATAAATATTTACAACAATGAAAGGAAAACTATTTTCATAATGAGGACGTGCACGAATATTATGTATATAATGACATAAACCATAACCCATCAGTATCATCT
>ML827089.1:0-20594 GCA_009831015.1 Picea engelmannii | reverse complement strand
GTGTGTGTGTGTGTTTGTTTTCATACCTCTTAAGAAAACAATTAATCCAAGTTCAGAGCTTTCATCGATTCAAGTTTAAATTCTTATATTGTTCTAGATAGTAAGTTATATAAAAATCAACATAGATCCACATTGTATTTTCTCGTGGTTATGATATATTTATTGGCACGGATCGACTGTGGACTTTTTCATGGCCATGATCTTGCATTTCACTTCACGGATCTGCAGTGTATTGTGTTGGTGGCCATGGTTTATTCCTTTTTTGATCATGGGTATGCCTACCTTGGGGGTGATATATGTACTTTATGTCTAATTGCAGGTACTCCTTGGTTTCTTGATCTCTTATCTCCCTCCTCACACTGCCTCACATTGGTGACCATTATCGTAATGTGTTTTGACCATCTGTTCCTCTTCTAGACTCACACATTAGGGGGCATCTGTTACAACCTTATTTTCCACCCTAGGATCTCATGAAGTACATATTGATGATATCATGTTGATACACACTCTTTTTTTGTTGGTTTCAGTCATTTTTTAGGACGATCACACATGAACTACTTGATAGAGAGCCATCGATCAATGTTGAAATCGTTGATAGTCCAAGATAGATCATTACCTACACTACTGCTAGCTTGTGATAATCTCTATAGCCTTCTAGATTTGGTGATTTTTGAGGAGATCAACCCTTGGTGAGATGCTTATCTTATGAAAGGATCTTGGGAAGTCTCAATCCAGTCAAGGTTCACTAAATTCTAGAGATCTAGAAGCATCCCCTAGCCTCATCCACCAATCTATATAAGGAAGTAATTCCATGGGAAAGAGAAGAAATAATCATTTACAGGTACATGCTGCTAGAATTTCAGAATAGATTTTCCACAGAGATCAGTCTTCTGATCAAGTTTGCCTTGCTTAGCAAGGGATGAGGAGGAGCTCGAGAAAGGGTTAAAGGAGCATCTCTTTCATGACTCAAGGTATGATTGATGTATTGTTCTCCATTCATTGATATAGATCTACATGGTTTTCCCCTTCTTATACTATTGTATTCAATTATATGTGATAGATCCAGTTTGTCCTTGATTAGATCAAATTAGATCTGATTTGGATTTGTGATTTCCTAATGCTAAAGAAGGTTTGAAGATTGGCATATGTTGTTTCTTTGTGTCCAAGGAGCATATCACAAGAGTTGGAGCTGGATCTTGGGAGTTGCGCCTGTTGAATTTTTCATAAGAGATGATATTGTATGTGAATGAATATACTATTACAGTGATGAGTGTTATATATATAAAGAACATATGGTGACCATGGTGACCATCCATGAAGATATGTGTCCCTTGGGTAATAAATATATTTATACTTTATATTTTATTATACATATAATATGAATATATTATATTTATACTTTATACTTTATTATATACAGTTATACTTTATATTATAAATATATTATTACATTAATAATATTATAATTAATAATATTTCTTAATAATTAATAATCATATTATTAATTATCAATATGGAAGAATGTATTTCCGATGTTTCCCAAACATCAACACTCCCTCTTAGTGAGGGAGACATTCTACATTATGCCAAGATTACCTCTGAAGATTACATGTGGGTAGCTCTCAAATAGCTTCAACATGTCACCATGACATCCATTACCTCACAATGCATATGTACTTCATCATGTGCACCCTTGTGACTTCACGACCAATGTATCCAAGGCCTGTGGGTAGTTCTCAAATAACTACAACATGTCGCCAAGACATCCACTACCTTGCAATGCATTTGTACCTCATCACGTGCACCCTTTTGACTTCACAACATGGATACGAGTTCGGTGGGTAGCTCTCCAATAACTAAAACATGTCATCATGAGACTATCCAGTTTCCCACAGAAAACTTGGATATCTTATGTATGACATCCAGTACCCTACGATAACATCTGTACCTCATATATTCAACATGCATCTAGAGTCGGTGGGTATCTCTCCAATGGCTACAACATGTCATCGTGACATCCACTACCCTATGATAACATCTGAATCCATCACTCCCTCTGAAGAGGGACTACGTTGATCTTTTCCCTGAAGTACTCAAACTTCGTCCTTGACAACATCTTTGTCAGCAAATCCACAACCTTCTCATTAGTAGCCACATATTGGAGCCTCATTGCTCCCTTCTATACTAAGTGTCTAACAACCAAGTGTCACTTCCATGATACACAGACTCCAAGTCTGATACCACATGAGCTCACATCCATTTACTATTGAACATGTGAATATATACATCCTCGTATATCCATAGTGAAACATGACTTCACCCCATGAAACCAAGGTTTGTGGGTATCTCTCAATAGATACAACATGTCCCCAAGACATCCACTCCCTGCGATGCATCTGTACCTGATCATGTGCACTCATGTCTGAGTGCCAGCCCTTGGATATCCATGGTGAAACATGACTTCACCCCATGCAACAAAGGTCTATGGGTATCTCTCAATAGCTACAACATGTCCCCAAGACATCCACTCCCTGTGATGCATCAATACATGATCATGTACACTCTTGTCTTAGTGCCAACCCTCAGATATCCATAGTGCAACATGAATTTACCCCATGTAACCAAGGTCTGTGGGTATCTCTCAATAGCTACAACATGTCCCTAGGACATCCTCTCCCTATGATGCATCAGTACCTGATCATGTGCACTCATGTCTCATTGCCAACCCTTTTTCATGATGGTTGAGTTACACCTATATCGGTGCCAACCCTTTTTCATGATGTATTAGTTCCAAATGTCTCAATGCCATCCATTTTTCATGCTAGATGAGAACACTCAATTCCAACCCTTTTTCATGTTAGATGAGTTCCACCTGTCTCAGTGTCAACCCTGTTGGATGAGAACACTTAGTGCCAACCCTTTTTCATGTTGGATGAGTTCCACATGTCTCAGTGCCAACCCTTTTTCATGCTAGATGAGAACACTCCCTCTGAAGAGAGACCACGTGAGGCTTGTCCCTAAAGTACTCAAACTTCATCTTCGACAGCGGCTTGGTAAAAGTGTCCACAACTTGATCCTATGTAGTCATGAAATTGGAGCCTCACTGCTCCCTTCTGCACTATATCCCTGATATAGTAATATTTGACCTCGATATGATTCGAATTGTCATAGACCATGGGGTTCTTTGATGACTTCATGCAACTCTAGTTTTGACACCAACTGTATATCACCTCTAGTCCGAGACCAAAAAATCCAAACATAAGTTCGTGAAGCCACACTGCTAGTGCACATGCTGCCAAATACTCATATTTAGTCGTACCGAGAGCCACACATGATTGTTTCCTACATCTGACGGAGCCTCTTAATCCTTACAATAGTACCCAACTCCCTCTGGAACTGATCGTTCAACTTCCTCTCAAGCACTACCTATCAATTGAATCTTCAACCTGCTGACTTCATCACTTGTCCTTCAGAACACTTCTCGTCATCCTCTTCTTGTAGGTCTTACCTACAAGTCAAATTCAGACCAATAGTCATCAATTTTTGAAGCCACATTGCTTCGCACCTTGCTGCACATGCTGCCACATAATTTGCCTCAACCATACTAAGTGTTGCACACAAATGCTTCTTGTTGCTCCATGAAACCATATTGGAGCCTAGACTAAAGAAATATGCTGAAGTTCTCTTTCGATCAGGAATATTGTTGGCCCAATCTGAATTTGAATATCCATACAACCCAAACACATGGCCTATCACATACCTGAGACTATAATCCAATGTACCCTTAAGGTAACTCATCACATGTTTTGCTACAACCAAAGAACCTACATGGGATGCTCCATATATTGACTCAAGGTGTTCACAACAAAACATATATTCAGTCTTGTGTTCATCAAGTTCATCAATGAACCCACCATCTACATATATAAAGTAACATCCACAGTCTCTAAATTCGTATGCTGCAACTGTTGGACAACTGAGAGAGTGGGGGGGGGTGAATCATTTATTACTGTGCTTAAACAATTATGCCCATTTCAAACTCTTTACAGAAAACTCAATAATGATCACAATAATGCAGGGAAGTAAGCAATAGAATATTCACCATCAATCACAAACATAAAATATACAGAGACAGATATTTCCTTAGGAAACCCATAAAGGGAGAAAACCTCTTATTCTTCGAATGATAGGCAGTCTTTTTATGTTTTGTACATCATCTATATTTGAGCACCAACTCAAAATGAGGATACAACCTATGTTTTACAAGCTGCAACTTGTTGAGAGCACCAACTCTTTGGTTTCTCTAGCACCCACTAGAAGGAAGCACCAACTCCCTGACTGTTCCATCACCAACTGGATGGAAGCACCAACTTCCTGTCACACAGGCACCAACCTGTATAACAAAGAAAAATAGTTCTCCCTTGCACCACCCTTCCACCCTAGTTTTTCTTGTTGCAACTAGATGGAAGCTATAACTCCCTGTTTTCAATCACCCACTTGATACTCTAAGGACAACAGTCCTCCCTAGCACCTCCCTACCACCCTTATTATAAATCTTTGCTTGCTGAAATTTATTACAGTCATACAGTATTGATCAATGGCTTACCAGTCTCATCATTTTTCTGCTACACTGCTCTACTCTGCCTGCATCATTGTCTTCCTGCTCGCATATTCTTAAGATTTTTGTTCTTCTACTTTGTCTCTGCATTTTCACCTCAGCTTTCTCTTCCTCTCTCAGATATGTATTTCAGCTCTTGCACACAGACCGTTGGCTCTCTTCCACGTGCATCCATCACAAATGAAAAGATGCACCTCTTTTTTGTTCTGTGTCCTTTTGTCACGCCAAGTCCTCTGTCGGATCATCATGACAACTCTTCGTCTTCTCTGGCGATTATACTGAGTCAGTTTTGCATCAATGTTCTTTATGTTGAGACTCTTCATCATCAGTCATCATTCTCCTGAGATTCTTTGGCTTCTCTGGAAGTTACAGTGTTCGACAATTTTCCATATCTCAATTGTCTCTATGATGAGTCTTCATTCTACTGGAAGTTACCTTGAGACTCTTCATATCCTCTGGCAATCACCCTGCAACTCCTCAAATTCTCTGGAAAAAATGATCACTATGTTTTGGCAGTTACTGAGAGAATCTTCGCGTGCTCATCCCTTTGGCGCCTTTTCCCTTCCTGAGAAAACTTCACAGTGGGCACTAGATTTTCTGGCTAAGCTCCTTCCTTTCAGGTGACCACGAGTTGTGATCAAACGCCTATCCAAAAGGTGCTTCATGAGTTCATGCATCAAATATCTAGTTGCAAGTTGCCTCGATTCTCCCAACTCACGAAACTCTGAGGTGGAGCCTAGCAATGTTAGATCCTTCCTCTATTTTCAATCCACGTGACCGTTGGTTGTGACCACATGCCTAAATTTTGAGAGCTTCGCGATCTCGATCTAGCAAGTGCTAGATCCTTCTTTCGATATGACCTTGGGTGATGATCTCACATGACCACGCAATTGCGGGCACATCCAAAGGTGATTTAAAACAAACTATTTTCACCCCGCAATTTACCTCGATCCTCCACGTGTCCTTTCTCCACAACTGTGGTTTCGATTGTGGCCCACCCTCATGTTATTAATGTTTATGCACCTTCAATCCCCATAATGCGACGGGACCTTTGATCTCACAATCTTGACGGTGCTCCTGAATGGATGGTTCAGATTTGTTCTTTCGCAATCTGCGAATCAGATCTAACCTCCTTAAATCAACGGTCCTTGAGCTCTGAGATCCGACGGCCCAGATCTCCTCTTTGCACTTCACAATGTCGGAGGTTAGCTCACCTCCCTTCTTCTGATTCCCGATATCTAAAATACTATGTATCAGATCAACGGTCCACAACTCCCCATGATCTAAGGGCTCAGATCAACTCACGAACTTAAACATCGCGAGTTCCTACAACTCTCAACTTTGAATTTTTCAGTTCGTGAGTCAGTGAAATGTTGATCTCTCTCCACGTGTCCTTCCCAGCACCAATGGCTAGGATCGAATCCACTCTACCCATTGAAAATATTTCGAAGTTCGATTCTTCAAACTCCCGGATCTGCTGCCACCTGTTCATCCCTTATGATGGACGGTTCTGATGACTTTGGAACTTGTCTCATGCACTTTCCTTGGGATACAATGATTGTTGGTCCACGCACTTAGATCTAACGGCTGAGATATGTTCTCCTCTTTTCTACGCGCTTGTTCCTCCTGTCTAGACTCTGATCCAATGGTCCAGATTCTTCACAGTGCTTGATCTGACGACCACTATCGCTCCTCCTCCTGACTTGATGCTTCCTCCCGACTTGGAATAATTTATAAGTGTCAAAGGCCTCGACCTTTGATCCTTTTGCGAGTCCTGATGAGTTTGGGTCTCGTCTACGTTTCTGAGAATGCTATCTCTCTTGAGTTGTGGAAACGAAGTTAACCTTGACCCTGGCTCACACTTGTGCTTTTCCTCCACCTCTGCGTTATTCCTCCTGAGCTTGTAGACAACAATTCTCGATGCTATCATCGTTGCTTTCCTGTTTTCCATCATTGCTACCAATATTCCATCCTCATTGTTGTTCTTGCCATCAATGACAAGCACACTCTACCTGTAAACATGAAATCAATCTCTCCCTTTGGCATTGATGGCAACCCTGAAAGATTTCACTGTTCTACTTAGACCTCCAACTGTAGCATCCAGACCACACCTTTTCTCCCCCTTTGACATCAATGTGAAAGAAAAACATACTCCCCCTGAGCTGTTGTAGTACTTTTTAGAGGTATCAGATATTCAACCAACACATACTCCCCCTAACAATATGGATTCTCTCAGGTGAGAGAAGGGAGGACACCAAGCTTCTGATGGAGATATTCAAATGGTGTCATGGCTAAGGGTTTAGTAAAGATATCAACTACCTGGTCTGTGGAAGGAATATAATTCAACTAAACCACTATGTTTGTAACCTGCTCTTTGAGAAAATGGTATTTTATTGGTATATGCTTAGTCTTTGAATGAAGAACAGGATTCTTGGATACACTAATGGCACTGGTGTTATCACATTGAAGTGGGATTGGATCAGTATAAGTTACCTTCAAATCTACAAGATTTTGTATCACCCATAATATCTGAGTGCAACAAGTAGCAACAACAATGTATTCTGCCTTTGTAGTTGATAAATAAATAGATCCATGTTTCTTACTAAGCCATGCTACTAATGAATCACCTAAGAAGAATGCACCTCCACTGGTGCTCTTTCTCTCATCCACACAATTTTCCCAATCAACATCTGAATATGCAATTAATTGAAAATTCTGATTTCTAGGATACTAAAGACCATAAGTCATTGTACCCTTCAAATATTTGAATATCCTCTTGACAACTTCTAAATGAATTTGTTTAGGAGAATACTGATAATGACCTACCATTCCAACAACTTGCATTATATCAGGACAGGATGCTCTGATGTACAAAAGACTGCCTATCATTGAGCGATATGTTCTTTGATCAACATCAAGTGAAACATCATATTTACTGAGCTTACAACCAACCTCCATAGGTGTACTAATAGGAGAGGAATCATCCATCTGAAAATTATTCAACATCTCTTTCAAATACTTTTCTCGAGAGATAAATATCCCTGCAGAACTCCTATTGATTCGTAAATCAAGAAAATATGGCAGTTCTCCTATCATAGACATTTCAAACTCAGTCTACATTGAATTAGCAAACCATTGAACTGAAGGGTCATTAGTGCATCCAAAAATAATGTCATCTACATAAACCAAAACAAATAATAAATCATCACCTTTAGACTTAATGTATATATTACTGTCAACAATACCTTTTTTTAACCCTTTGTCCTGCAGAAATTTGTCCAGTCTATAATACCAGGCTTGTGGTGCTTGTTTCAATCCATATAATGCCTTTTCCAACTTACAGACATAATCAGGATTATCTGTCAGTGAAAATCCTTCAAGTTGCTCCACATATACATATTCTTATAGATCTCCATTAAGAAATGTTGACTTAACATCCATCTGATATACTTTAAACTTCTTATGACATGCATAGGCAAGAAACATTATGATGGCTTCCAATCTTTCCACTGGTGCAAAGGTTTCATCAAAATATTGTCCTTCAAATTATGCATACCCCTTACAGACCAATCTGGATTTATTCCTAACAATTTGTCCTTGTTCACTCATTTTGTTCTTAAACACCCTTTTGGAGCCAATTACATTCGTATCTGCGGGTCTAGGAACAATCTCCCAAGTATTGTTCTTCTCAATCTGATCCAGTTCCTCATTCATTGATTTTAACCGATTTACATATTTATTGGCTTCATTAAAGTTCTTGGATTCCACCATGGATATGAAGGATATATGTGATTGCTTGGTGTCTTTGATTATCCTTCTCCTAGTTTGTACACCTTTGTCTTTATCACCAATTATCTGACTTGCAGGATGATTATTTTGAGATGAAGGACCCATTGAACAAAGGGAGATTGGAGAGGCAGCCACAAGATCAAAGGGAAAAGATAAAGGAGAATTGAGGGAGGATGCAAGAGTACAAATGGACGGGTCGAAGACACTACAATAGAAGGCTACACATGATGATACATCTAACGAACTAATTTATGGGACTCTTGACACAAAACCACAACCTAATGATTCCATTGTTGATATATTATGACCATTCGACAAGAAAGGAGAAGAACTAATGGACATGGTAAAACAAAAGGAAATGGATCCAAAATAACACCTACACCACCCCTTGCACATTCTGATAATAATGAGGTAACCATAAATATTGTTAATCCAAATCTTAGAATATAAAACTATAAGCAAAGTAAATAAGGAAATCTAACAAGTAGTAGTAGATGTCTATCAAAGTGGTAAAGATTTAACTAACAATAGTCCACAGCCTCCTTTCGAATAAAAGATTGAACCTAATTGTTCAACAAACACAAACAGGAGTTGTGTTTATTAAAAATTCCAGTACCAATATGGAAAAAACACAACTTGGTTCCACGTTGCAATTGCCAAAGTTCTAAGGCAAGGGAGATGGAGATGCCAAGCAACATTGAATTTTAATGTGAAACAATATGGAGTTCTAAAAATATTTTGACTATTGAAACAAAGTTAGTTGGGTTTCAAACAAGGTTACAAGGTAACTCTTTACAATGGAATATGAAATATGTATAGAGAACTCCACACTACATCAGTAGGATGATGAATGAGATCAAACATCATAGAGTTAGAGAAACCAAAAATAGAGCAACAAAATTGCATCGAGATGAAAGACACTAAAAAAATTGTGGGGGATAGTGCATGGAGTATGAACATAGGTTTATATATTTGATGATTAGACTACCCTACTAGATCCATAACACTCAACATAAAGAGTAGTTCATTAGATGACTCCTACCTCTCACAAGGACTCCCTTGATGCAACAAAGATGAATTTCATGAAGAGAAGCTCTATAACAAACAAGGAGAATTGAATCAATGGTGGGATATATTGGCACCTCTCTCGATAATGTTATGGTCATCCTATCTTTCAACACAACTTCAGATATGTTGCAAGTTCAAAAGAAATTGTTAGCTCTAACAAAACAAATACAAGAATTGGTCAGGACTAAAACAAATTGTGAACAAGGAAGGTGTACCATATGTAAGATAGAAGGACACTTAGTGAATGAATTCCCCACTCTGAGAGGGGAATATGGACCCAACCCTATATTAGGCCCATTCCCAAGCTGACCATTGAAAAAATACTATGAATTATGCATGACATATAGTCATCTCTCACAATTATGTCCTATTATACATCAGTACTCACAGAACTTAGTGACCTTGTTATGTGACTTATGTCTAATAAACACATATAACATAAAAAAAAAAATTACAAAGCTTTACAAGCCCTAGTAGAGAGGTTTTAAAACATCTCATTTAGAGTTTAGGAGAGTACTAATGACAATCCAAATGGTGGTATTGGTCAAGGAAGAGGAGATTTCAGAAAGAGGTCGTAGTGAAGGTAGAATTGGACCTATCTGATGTTATAGTTGTTATTAGATATGCCACATATCACGAAATTATCCTCTACTAAGAATAACGAGATGTGAACACTAAAAAACCACAAGGCTTGATACAGATGATTGCGTTGACCTCCTAAAAATGTGGGAGGACAAATACAAACAAAGGAATACTAAGTTACTTATGTCAACGCTAAGAAATTTCGAAGTCTCAAAGCGAGAAGTACTGGTTACTTGCCTATTGCCTTAGATAGAGTTAATACAAGTAGAAAGGTATTCTTATCATTTGCCATAGCAAGCAAGCATGGATAGGGTTGCAATAGGGTTGTTAGCTCTGCAGGACAACAAACCTTACTTGGCATAGAAAGGGTTATTGGTATGCCTTAGAGAGGGTTGTAACAAGAAGAAAGGGAACTTATCATTTACCATAGCAAGGTACTATTGTTGTAACTAGAGGAGGTGCTCGCACTAGTGGCAACAAAAGTTTATAACTGCCATTTTTGTATAGTAGCGCTAAATAACATGGGATTTGATGCAGCAAAGAAAAAACAAATTTATAGATAAGTTGTAGACATCCTACAGGAAGATACAACTACAACTAATGGAAAGACTAATGTGAAAACAAGTGATACTAACCATAAATATTTCCAAGAAGAAGGTTGCAACAAAAGTTTTGCGACAACCTAGGAAACAAGGGACTCGTGGAATGACTTTCTCAAAACATTTCTTAAGGTATTTGGATAATTACCACCTGTCAACTAGATTTCTACAAACCCTTACTCAATCCATCGAAGGAGATTGGTTGGAACAAGAAATCAACACCCCCTTTCTAGAGAGGTACTCAATTAGGGTCGGGAAGAAGAAGAGAATCAAAACAAGTAGGGATTTTAGACTCACAACTAAAATTGTAGGATTAAAGTTAGAGATGTGATACTGGATTTGGGCACTAATATAAACATCTTACCAAATAAATCATGGGAACTTATGGGAAACTCAAAGTTAGTTTTATCTCCCATTCATTTGTGACTTGCAAACTGATATAGAATATACCCCATCGATGGATTAGAAAAGTTTGGAGTAGCCCTCGCAATAGTGAAACTAATCTGGATTATTTTCGGAACTAAATGAAAGCAGAGATATTACAATGAAATACACATAAAAATTACTAGAAATAGAGAAATACAACAATACATGATTTCTATTAATGAAAGAACTGTACACAGACTGTAAATATACAGAGTGCAAGACTTGCTAGAATGGTGGTAGCTTTATCTCTGAGAAGAGATGTGACGGCTACGCTCATTCACAAGAAGGTGATTACAATAAGGCTTTGAAGGACTTTTTATGATAAAAATGGATGCCAAAACCCTAGACATCCAAAAACCTAACCCTAGGAGATGAAGCGCCAAAATTTAGGTGGGCCCCATTGGGGTAAGTTAGCACATTAACTTCTCGGGGTCGTAACTTTTGCATACGATCATCGTTTTAGGCACGTGATAACCCGTTGGAAAGGTATTTTCGAGAACTATGCATTATGGCATCAAACTCTAACTCTGTCTATAGTTTGACTGTGTCAAGCCAAGAAAACACTGTTTAGAGCCCCAAAATGGTCCTGGAAGTAAAAAAATGTGTACTAACATGAAAACTTCCAAAATAAGCCAGTTGTAATAGGTGGGCGGCCACCAATATCCACCTAGATGTTGTGTAGGGCTTCAAGACATCCCTTTAAGTGCAGAACCCATAATTACAAAGAAATGTCCCCATTACAGAGAAACGTGCTAAACTGAAATCTGTCAAGATGAGCCAATTGGAATTTGGAATAGGTGGGTGGCCACCAATATCCACCTGGATCAATCCTCCCCCCTTAGGAAGTAATGGTCTCCATTGCGTTGAGTGCCCATGGAAGAGGGAAAATCGTTTTCTAAATCTAAATCTTGGTGAGTCGTGTGCCTTGTTGGAGAAGTTGTGTTGCTTGGTCTATGGAAGGTTGTCATGAACTTGTTGTTGGCGGGGTTGAATTTGTCCCACCAACTTGTTGTCTCTGGGATTGATAGGGAATTGGGTAGGCACCATTGTAGGTGAAGAAATAATATATGCTTTCTCTTCTACAATCTGCTTCTGCTTGATAGAAGGTGTAGTGGTTGTAGTGGCCTTATGCGCATCCTTTGAATAGATTGTGAAAATGATGAATTTTGCAGTATGATAGATTGCCTTCCAGCACTATTTTGGTGGAACAGTAGTCGGAACTACCTCTGGTATCCTGTAGAGCTGACCACCCAGAGTAATAATTACACTACGGGGTTGAGACTCATAAACAGCATGACGTTTCCACATATATGGTTGGCCCAAAACAACATCACAGACATCAAGAGGAGAAACATCACACACTACCTCGTCCTTGAAGGGTTGGATGCCATAGGACATGAGGCATTGTTGGATGACATGGAGATCTCGTCCCTGGTGACGCCACCCTATGTTGCATGGCCGCGGGTGTGGTGTTGTCGACAAAGTACTCAACTGTTTGATGACCTCAGCTGATATGAGGTTCTTCTAGGTATCGCTGTCAACAATGAAATGCAACAGGGTCCCCTTCACCCACATATGTGAATGGAAGAGGCGCTCCCCCTCTTAAGGATATGTTGGTTATTATGGTTGAATTGTTGCAGTCATGACAGTAGAAGTAGGGTCTGCATTGATGATCTGTATTTTTTCAATATTTTCAGGATCAGATTCTGAATCAAGGTTCAGCTCCTTGTCTTTGACCTCGGCCACCAATGATTGTTTCAAGCGACATTCATCAGTTTTGTGCCAGGGGATTTTGTAGAATTCACACCACTTCCAATGGCATTCTTTGTCTTTCCTTAATTACCCTTCCTTTCTTGTGTCTTGGATTGGTTGTCATAAGGTTGTTGGTTAGAGTTTTATTTACCATGCTTTGGTTGTTGCAGATTACAAACCTAAACTCTCATTTGTTCTAGTGCCTAAATTTATGCTCAATTTTGACATCATATCGATAAGCAGTGCCCAATGATGATATGTTTAGGAAATCCATTTCAGTTTGGATGTACCTATGCAAAGCCCCATGGTATTCCAGAACTAGATGTCGCTCAGAGTCTTTGATACCCAGCTTGGTGCGCAAGGTATGGAAATTATTTGTGAACTCTGGCGCCATTTGGCTCTTCTCTTTCCACAGTGTGGTCCATCTCATGTACTGGTCTTCATAGTTATCAACCGGGTAGTATTGTTCCTTAACTGCATCCACAAAAAACTCTCAATTGGGCTCGGCCCCATATATTATAGATTCCTCTGTGGAACGTTTCTCCTAGTAAGTTTCCCACCAATGTTTGACATGGGGGAGAGCCTTGAGGAGTGTGAAGGTGATCTTTTTCCTTTCAGAAAAATTGTGAACAGAGAAATAACCTTCTAGCAGATTCAACCATTTTTCTAAGGCATCTTCATCTATCTGACCTTCAAGTATGGGAATATAAAAATTAACTTGTACCTTGAAGGGAGAGGTTCCTCCAAAGTGGAAAATTGATGAAGATGTGTCTGTTTCTATCGGCAAGCATTGAAGGATGTGGGAAAATTTCTCCATCATTTCGTCCCTCTATCACGCAAGAGATTGCTCAAGCAACAAGTTAATAGAATATTATGCTCCACCATTTTTTTTCTTCCGCCATAGAGGGTTTCTTGGGCGTGCGAGAGTGATTGTCCTCAAGAGATACAAGCTCGAGACCCAACTTGCTATACTCGGACCTCATTGGGGACATGCAATGAAAAAAGATCAAGAGCATCCTGCTCTGATACCACTGATCCAGATTATTTTCGGAATGAAATGAAAGCAGAGATATTACAATGAAATACACAAAAATTGCCAGAAACAAATAAATATAACAATACATGATTTATATTAATGAAAGAAATGTACATAGACTATAAAATACAGAGTGAAAGACTCGCTAGAATGGTGGCAACTTTATCTCTAAGAAGAGATGTGACGGCTACGCTCATTCACAAGAAGGTGATTACAATGAGGATCTAAAGGCCTTTTTATGATAAACATGAATGCCAAAACCCTAGACATCTAAAAACCTAACCCTAGGAGATGAAGCACCAAAAGTCATGTGGGCCTCATTAGGGTAAGTTAGTACATTAACTTCCTAGGGTCATAACTTTTGCATACGATCTCCATTTTAGGCGCATGATAGCCCATTGAAAAGGTATTTTCAATAAATACGCATTATTTCATCAAACTCTAACTCCGTCTATAGTTTGATTGTGGCAAGCCAAGAAAACATTGTTTAGAGCCCCAAAACGGCCCTAGAAGTACAAAAAGATGTATTAACATGAAAACTTCCAAAATAAGCCAGTTGGAATAGGTGGACAGCGACCAGTATCCACCTAGATGTTGTGTAGGGATTCAGGATAGCCCCATAAGTGGAGAACCCAAAATTACAAAGAAATGTCCCCATTACAGAGAAACGTGCTAAACTGAAAGCTGTCAAGATGAGCCAGTTGGAATTTGCAACAAGTGGGTGGCCACCAATATCCACCTGGATCATAAACAATAGTTGATTTTGGTGTTATAGAGATATTAAATGAGAAATACTTGCATCCTTCGCTAGTCAAAATCGAATGGGCATATGACAATGATGCAATCATTAATGTATAAAGAGTAAAAAGAGGAAAATTCCATTTTGAAGCTGAGGGAGCTAGAGTCATGCAATAAATTGATCCATATCGGGGACCTTATTACATTGATCCCACAGAAGAAAACATCAAGGAGGACATGGTTGATCATATCTACACCCTCACTGCAATTTAAGGGATGAATATGTTGATCCTATGGCAAACAAAGTTGTCAGTTGGTGTAGTATTTTCTATTTTCACACATACTCTAAAGAGACATTTAAAAATTGACAAGAGTGTAACTATGAAATTTATTCCAAATGTTGTGCTTCTATAAAAAAAATTCAAATGGATAGGAATTGAGCTCATGGAAACACCCACATATGGTGGGACTGATGACATCGAATAATTTCTAAATTGAACGAAACATTGCATCAAACCAAAAAAGAGAATTCCAACACTGGATGTGATACTAAGAGCCACTCTAGAATTATGGTGGGTGGCACATAAGAATTCACCTCTAAGTTAGGAGCATGTCCAACCTGCAATCAAATATCAATTCGTAAATCCATCTAATGAAGATTCCCATGGAACATACTTTACTGACAACTTCAATTATGTCATCTCTAAGTCGTATCAAGGACAAACATACTCGATAATACATGTGGAAATTTGTATAAACTAGTGTACACAAGTCATACATATTGAGAAGTTGTGGGTGCATATGTTCATTCATAGACTTGGATTGATCCCTAAATGCTAATACATCCATGAAGATATAAGGAGGAAAACCAAGACCTAAGATGCAATGCAAATCTCATTTTGTAAGGAATTCTCATTTACAGGTAAGACTCCATAACTTACCACTATAGTAAGGAATATCAAATCATTCATATTTGATCACAAGTGGGTGGAACAAAATGTACCAATATGCCAAAAACACTAGCATGCTAGAGTTGTGACACCAGTAGAAAGTACCCTTCAATTGCTCAACTAATTTTACAAGGTTGGATAGAACGATCACAATGATGATGACTTAGATGAGTTGTCCCATCTCACCTTCAAAGAAACAAAAGGGGAAAAAACTAAGAAAGATACATGTAATCAATCACATCACCGAATATATCAAGAATCGTTGAAGGTTAAGAAGATCAACATCATCTTAGAAGAAAATTCAAGATTGTCATCAGTCGGGGATTATTGAGATGAAAAGACAATCCAAGAATTAGAAGTGTTGCTCAATGAGTATAAGGATCTCTTTCCTTAGAACTTTATAGAACTAGAAGGCATCAAGGATGGTTTAGGTGAAATGAAGATAGCCACTCAAGCTAGATGGTACCAAGCCCATCAAGAAAAGGCCCTATGGGATTAACCTTAAAGTCAAGAAAAAAGTCAAAGAAGAGATTGATAAGATGCTAGCAGATCGATTAATATTTTTAGTAGAAGACTCTAACTAAATAATCCCAAGTGTTATCTAGGATAAGAAAAAAGAAATGGATAGGATCAAAGTATGTGTATATTTTAGAGGACTAAACACAACTTGCATCCATGACTCTTTCCCAACACCATTCATTGATGAAGTGTTGGACCATGTAACAAGGAATGAGGCAAACTCATTCAAAAATGGGTTCTTTGGGTATCACTAGGTTTGAATTGTAATAACATTGTAATAATATATCATGTTACATTGTAACATGATATTACAATTCAAACCTAGTTATACCCAAAGAACCCATTAACCCATTTTTGCAACAGAATGGGAATCCTATGCTTACAATGTCATGCAATTTGGACTAACAAATGCGCCAACAGTGGTCTCAAGGATTCTCATTGCAACATTCAAGAATTACATACATAAATTCTTAGAAGTATATTTAGATGACTAGTTAGAGTGTGAGCTACTTAAGGAACATGTTACAATGTTGTGTCTTATGTTCAAGATATGTGGACAACTTTATATCTCTCTCAATTTGAAAAAGTGCATATTTTGCACACCAACTGTAGTATTACTAGGTCAAGTTGTTTGACGGGATGGTATTTTGGTAGATCAAGCAAAGATTCAAGTGATTGCTAACTAACCTACTCCGAAAAACATGCATACCTTAAGATCGACCTTAGGGCATATAAGCTACTACATAAGGTTCATCATAAAGTACACCTCAATCACAAAACCCATGGAGAAATTGTTGAGAAAGTATGAAGACTTCAAATGGATGCAAGAATGCCAAGCATCTTTTGATATACTAAAAGAAAAAATGAAAAGTGCCCCCATTCCAATTTTTCCAAATTGGACAATTAAGTTTAATGTTCTTATAGAGGCCTCAAGCATAGCATTATGAGTAGTGCTAGCACAACCCAAAGCAAACCTGGATCACCCAATCTACTTCACAAGGCATAAGCTTTCCTGAGTAGAATGCAATTACACCACAACCAAATGGGAAGGTCTTGCAATGTTGTATGCCTTGCAAAAATTTTGACACTACCTATTGGGAGGCCATTTCAAGTTCTATATGGATCATTTAATGTTGAAATACTTGGTATATGGACCTATTCTGGAAGGACACATTTTTTGATGGCTCCTCTTGTTCCAAGAATTCAATTTTGAGGTAGTCATCAAGCTACGTGTTGGACCCCCAACAGTCCCCCTTGATTTTTTTGTAAAAATTCAAGGAGACCCCCTTGACCATTCGAAAATATTGCTTTCATGACATCCGTCTCTATCTTACTTGATTCGAGAAAATGATTTTATGAAATATTTTGGTGTGATGGTTGGCTTGTAATGTAATAACTTCACAAAATTGTATCGACTGGATCTTTGGTCTTTTGATAGTTCCTTTTATTGTTTTCTGATTTTTTCTTATTTGAGTGGTTTGCTTGAATTGTGTGAATATTTTATGATTTAAATGTTTCCACTGGACATTATTACGTTGAATATGCTAACTATTGAAAGTGACTTTAACATTAGTTCTTCATTCTTATATCGATTATTTTTCATTTTGAATTTCTTGATTTTCAACATGAAAATTCAAAACAAGAGTATGAAGGATTATGTGATGTCTTTCAATGATTAGCAAATGGTTTCATAACATGTTTTTTTATTTTCAAGTCTTCTATGTTGGTTAATGAATGAAAACTATGGTTATCATCATGATTCAAAAATGGAATCCAATAATAGATTTATTATTACTTTTATACACTTGTTCTTGTTTTCCTAATACTATTTGATGATATTTCAAAAAGGAATGATCTCATTTGAACATGATTTAGAGAACTAGATTTTGATAAATAATCAAGACATGACTTGCTTTGGTCTTAGTCTTAATGGTCATAATCCTTATCATGACTTAAAACTATGAACAATGGTTAAATTATGTTTATGTATTGGGACCTTTCATTTGAATTACATGACATTACAAAGGTCATTACTATAAAAGTTATTGTTACTATCATGTCATGGTTTTAAAGTCATTATTATTATTACTTAGTCAGTATGCAAAGTTATGTGCAATTAATTGTTTTAACGAACATTCTTAATAACCACTTAACTCTAAAAATTGAATTGATTACATGTTACACTATGTTTAAGACATGTGGCTAATAAAACAATTGATAATTGCATTGTTTACCATCAATTAAATGGAAAAGTGGCCCAAGAGTTGTCCATTGATTTAACAATTCATTTTTGTGCATTTGTTTATAGTTTGATTGTAAAATAAAAATAGATGAGTTTATTTTTATTTTTTTTATTGTTTTATTATCTCAATAATTAAATATTTGATTTAAAACAATACATAATGGAACATTCCATAGTTATTCTCAAATATTTTTGTTATTATTAGGGTATAATTGGTTTGGTTGTTTTGTTTACAAGATCTCGTATTCCAGATCATGGAAGAGAGTTGGAATTGTTGGTTTTGGGAGAATAGTTGCTAAAGGATTGAAATGAGAAAACTAAAAAATCATGTCACTTCTCAGGAGGCGAAATAAAATCTTCATTTCTTGGAAAACGGTAACAAAATTATGGAAACGCTCGAAAACCCATCTGCAGAACGGAGCGAATTACCTTACTCCAAAAACGACACGGTTTGGGAGATACGGACAGATCTTTGACATGGAATTTTCCATATTTTTTGTTATAGTTAGCCTCTAATTTGGCTTTTGTTTGAACGACCAAGGGATATCAGATATTGATGTTCAGCATGAAATTAATTAAATTAAATCATTTTATGTAGTTTGGGCTTATAAAAAGAAGATTAGAGCTCTAGAAAAGAAAGAGGAGCATGGAATAACGAATGGATTTGGGAATGTAATGGGAAGACATTGAATTTCATTTTGTTTCATACTTTTGTTCTCTGAGTAATTTTGGAGTTTTGTTTTAATATAATATCATGTGTTTTCATTTATGTGTTCATTTTCTTCCTTTCATAGCTTTGTAGAATGAAACCTTGGATTTTGTCCATGTTTTATTAATACATTGTTATGATATTAATTTGTGTATCTCTTGTTCCAAAGATTAATATTTAAAAAATATCATTTGTTATCTTAGTTTTATCAATTCTTTGCAGATAAATGCATGTGTAAAATGTATTAGATTTTTTTTATGCAAATTACATGTGTTTAATTATTTCTTTTTAATAAAATGTCTTTCATTAATTGAAATAATACATTATTATTCTCCATAAAGGATTAATCTCAAAGTTGCTTCATTACCTTATATGTATTAAATCTACTCTATTTTGTTGAAATTTCTTTCACCAGAATTTTGTTTGACTTAATGCAACATTGTCTGTCCAAGAATTTGTTTTACATGTGGACAATCTAACGGATATTTAAAGGAGAGGATTCAACCATTAGATTGCAACTCTGCTCCTGATTAGGGTAGTTTAGTAATTGTATTTTGTCATATTTTGTTTGTATGGTTTGTTTGAATGTAAATTTTTAATTGTAACGATTTAGTTTAAATGCTTTGATCATTTGAATAACTTGTGTCATAAATTACATTCAACATCATTTAGTTTAGTTTGATTGTTAACTTAGCTCGAATATTATTGTTTCAGTATGATTAAAGTTTGAATTCTTTGATTTCTTTATTATTTATAAATATTGTTTAGATTGGATTTTCTTGGGATTAAGTTCCATTACATACTTTGAAATTCTTGTTTTCACAAGGCTTCTAGCAAAACTTGAATCTTTGTACATTTTGTAAACTTTGTAATTAAGTGTAAAGTCATCTAATCAAATAGATCATTGTAAATACCAGAAATCTGACAATTGGTAGATCATTTTTCCATCATTTATTAGATAGATCTTTTCACCGGCCAACGAAGCCATTAAACCTGTCAGGGATAGTTACCTTAAATGGCTTAGGTTACACTTAAACAACCTCGGATTGGACTATTCACTTCCAGTTGACGAGTGGTCGATATCATCTGTCAACACTAGGGAAGTACAATGTTGGACCAGATCATTTGACCATAATAAGGAATGAAGAATTGAGAGGATCCATAGATGATCAACTCCCATATGCTAACCTCTTTTGGGTAGAAGTTGTGCACAACTCCTAGAATACATTACAATCTTCCTCACTATAGACGCAATGTTGTAAGACTTCATGAACATGCAAAAGACACCACTGGTCTCTAGGGTAGCAGACTATGGGTTGATTGTAGGAAATTATATAACCTGGGCATGGGTGGCATAATCTGATGTTTTGCTCTCTCACATGAATGTCTTGGAATACTTTAGGAATGTCATTGAGGAGTCAGAAGAGGGCATTTGGAGACAAAGTGAGCACCCAAAAAATCCTACGGGAAAGACTATGGTCGCTGGAAATATTTAATCATGCCAAATAACATCCAAAACATTGTGATGTATGATAGACACTGGGAAAGCCATCAAGAAGGGATCAA
>ML827088.1:80953-101815 GCA_009831015.1 Picea engelmannii | reverse complement strand
TATTCTACCATGATTAGTTTAAAACCAGATTCATCAAAAGAGACAAACCCATGTAAATGTACACAAACTTGAAGGAAACAGGTCAAGCACATATATATTAATGAAAACTCAAAAGAGATACTTACAAACCATAGATGAAGTCGTAGCAGCCTCTCCAAGTCCTCTTCGTCCATCCCTTGCACAAAGCTCCCAAAATCAGAGGTTTGATATCCTCAAGTCTCCACTTCTCATGAGATCATAAGTTGGGTATCTCTAAACTCTTCCATTCCTCCTTCCTCCATGGAAAGCCCTCATTATATAGGATTTGGAGGCTTAACCACCATGGAGAGGATCTCTCATCAAATCCACTAAAGAAAGGATTTCTAAGATATTTGAGGAGAAAATATTTATTAAGGATTTTAGGGGGGAAATATCTCTCAAGGATTTTAAGGAGGAAATATTTCAACCATCCATGAGATCCTCCACCTTCCCTAAAAAATAGGAAACCAAATGTGAGGTGGATTCTCACACTTAATTACTTTGTTTTTCATGAATATTAATAATAATTCATGTGCACTTGATTCTGACACTTAATTAATTTATTTTTCATGAATATTAATAATAATTCATGTGCACTTTGTATTTTGGCCTTCATGTAATATATCCCTCCTCCACATGGACTAGGGATTGTGACATAGGTTATTCCATGGTGTCAAGGTGTATGAGACACTTATATGAAACTTATGACACTTAGGGTGAGGTACCTAGGTGTGAAAATTTCATGTGTAACAGAATGCCCCCTAAAGTGTGAGGTCGGAAGACAGAATGATGGCTGAAACACTTTACAAATCCTTAATGCAAGGGTGTGGAGTTGGATAACCTGGAATAAGTTGCAAAAACCATCAAACAATATTAAAAAACGTTCCATTTACGAGGCAAGCATACCTATGCTCAGAATATGAGATGACTCAAAGCACGATCGCCGACCAATACATTGTGGATCCATGAAAAATATTGACTAAGCATATGGCCACCAAAGATACAATGCGGATCCATACCTCCATGACATGAAATGATCGTAGCCACGAGAAATACATAGTGTAGCTACAAGATGATAAAACATAGCCACGGACAAATACAATGTGGATCTATATGAAAATCTATATCAGCATGCTCAAATGATCTCCTTCGCAACCTAGGCAAAGCAATTAACAGATTTAAAGCTCAACCTAGGGTCTTCGTTCCAATATCGATGTTGTACAAATCTATCCATGTGAATAGATGTTTTGATGTCGAACATGGTAGAAACCACTTGATTACCGTTCATTGAGGTAAATCATTAACAAGTGCGAGGTGAATCACCAATGATGTCAATGACTCCCAAGGTACCCTATTACATTCCAGTGAATGTGAATAAATGATTTGAGGTTGAACATTCATGGAATCATCCGATCAGAGTTCAATGATGTAAACCTATTGTCGGAGGCGAGGAGGCCTACCATTGAGGCATGTAAGTCCCAAGGTACTAACTGGATTCTAAGTCAAATTTCTCGGATAATGTGTTGAAGTCGACAGGAAAAGACTCGTCAAAGGAGGGCCTTGATGTATCCCCCATAAGCGATACCAAAGGACATAGGAAAGTGATGTAAGATGGTAAATCGAATGAGTATGGACTGACACGGGAAATGGAAACTGACAATACTACAAATGGATGGTTTGAAGTGAAAATTCCCTTGAACATGGTGAGGCATGACAACTGACCTGGCAGCATTGACTCGACGAGTACCAAAATGTAATGTGACAACAATAAGAGCACTCTTCGACTGGAAGAAAAAGTATGGCAACACATGGAAGTGGTATGACTCAGAGACAAGCATATTGCTTAAATGTAAGACGAGACACAAACAGGTGCCATGTTCAAGGGAGAAAAAATATGCCATAAAGGATTATCAAAAACTTGACCCACTTCCTTCAATTTCTCCCCCACCCAGATAGATGAGTACCTCTTTTTAATTTAACGAGCTCGAGGAGGGTAACACATGCTCGATATAACTTACCTTTGGTAAGTCCCTCTTCCTTTGTTTAACGAATTGGAAGAAGTAAGGGTTCGGTCCCATATGGGCCCTTCAATGTGTGATTTTAACAAATCCAGAGAAGGAAAACTCGGTGGTTTTTCATGTTTAGAGTCTTTGAAAAGAACTTAAAGGAGACTCCAGGGTTGTCATTTTTCGTAATTTTAGTCTCGCGAGGCCGAAAAAGAGATAAACTAACACTCGAAAGACACCCTTTCAAACCTTTTAATGAGTGTGAAAGGAAGCAATATCACTCGACAATCTTTTCATGTTTAGATTCTTAAAAAAGCTTAAAGGAGACTCCAGGGGGTTCCTTTTTCGTATAACCTTTACGAGTCTGAAAAAGTGATAAAAGTATACTCGGTTACATTCTCATGTATTTACGAGCATGAGAAAGAACAAAGACTAAACTCGGTATTGGTTTCATTTTTACACAAGCTTGAAACAAAATTAAACTATGCTTGTAAATTCCCAACGTAATTTCCAAAGGTAGGGATACCCATGGATGGTTGGTACTCTGCCCCCAGCTTGAAAAGCTAGCGGATTAACTCCATAATGATAATCAAAGGCTGGAGACATCCCCCCCCAAGCTTCATTTCATTCATTGATTTTGAGGTTGTCACCAATTTTTGTACTAGATGGAGAAAAAGGATAAGGGTGGATGAAAGGAAGGCTCAAATATGAGACCTAACGAAAGACTCAACTTGACATCTACAAGATCTAGCTAAATACTTGACTTGTTGGGAGAGGTGACTGTTTCATTTTTTAACGAGATTGTCACAGGAAAAGAACTGCGCTCAGGATCATTGTTTCATTTTTTAACAAGCTTGCCATAGAGAAGTAAACTATGCTCATGGTTACAGGTTCAATGCCCAGATTTATGTTTCATTTTTTAACGAACCTTCTAAAGAAAGGAAAACTATGCTCAATGCCTCTGTTTCATTTTTTAACAAGCTTTCTACATAGAGGAAAACTATGCTTGTATCCTCTCCTTGGTCATGGCTTCCAAGAGGACAATGATCTGCAAGGAATACATGTCAAGGGACAAACGTCAGCCATGGCTTCCCAGAGAAATTCATTAGATGGAAGAAAAACACTACGGAAGGAACACATGTCGAGGGTCGCGTCAGGAGTAAGGAGAGCATTCTCTACTAGCCCTATCGAAGAGATCACCATGTAAACTATTGGATCTAAATCATAAGAGGTTGATCTTACAGTGACAGGCTCATCTTCATTGGCAGCTAAATTTATGGGAGATAATGCCACGTAATTGACCTGTGGCGGGGGTGATACCATTTTCATATAATATATGTTTAGGGAGGTCATTGGGTTGGTAATCAAGTCAGGACCAATGAATGAAAGTTGATTAATAGAAAAAATTCTTCCATCATGAGGGAAAGATATCACATGAAAAAGAGTGGACACAATAGCTTTCATGGCATAGACATAATCTCGCCCAAGGAGTAAATTGAAATCCAAGGGGTCTTGGACTACCATAACATCAATAAAGACAGTTTTCCCTCCCAAAGTTACAGGAAAATGAGGAAGTGCTCCTAAAGGGTGATTGGTTATTATGTTCAAAGCTAACAGATTTGCGTAACTGGTACAAGCTGAGGATAACCGAAATCTTGCCAAGCAATAGAGGATAAAATACTAACGGATGCACCTTCATCTATCAGCGTCTGAGGAATATCCCGACCATAAACTTGTACTGTAATCTTGAAAGTAATGTGAGAGGGAAGACGAGGTCCAGTTAGCGCACCCCAATCAAAAAGGATGGTCTCGTTACTTGGAGAGGGGTTCGTGGGAGAAGGAGGAATGCCCCCCAACATGGTAGATTTTGTATCAATGAGAAAAACATGGGCAGTATTGGGTTTAATCTCTAGAGGGAGAGTATGATCGACCGATGATGGGATCAGATCGACCACTTGTGTTTTATTCTCCAAGGGGAGAATGGGGTCAACGGATGGCAGAACCAGATAGACCACTTTGGCACTCTTCAGAGGAGTGGGATTGACAGATGATGTAACCGGAGCAACCACTTTGGCAGTCCTCAAGGGAGGAGTGGGATCGACCAATGGCGGAACCGGATCGACCACTTTGGCACTCTTTGGATGAAGGGTGGGACTGACCGATGAAGGGACTGGATCAGTCACTTGGGTTTCACTTTTCAGAATAAAAGTGGGGTTGATCGACGACAGAACTGGATCCGCTACTTTGGTTAGTGGTTCAACAGAGGATGAAACCAGATTAACCACCTGATCAACCAGACTGACCGGGGATGGAACCGGATTGACCATTCTATCAACTAACGATGGGTTGGGAGGAATCTTACGATAACCAATTGGAAGTTGAAGCTTTTCCAAAAGATAAAATGCCTCATCCATACGAGGACAAAGGTGAGAGTAATAATCACCTTCACATAACATGCAAGGAAATTTGACAGTTCTCTTCTTCTTACCAACCTTAACGACACTAGTTGATGGGGTGTCACCAACATGTCAAGCAGGAGCCGATGACGTGGAGGACCACATTTCTAAGACCTTAGGAAGACCAGGGCAATCCCTCAGAAAGTGGTCACCCTTACAAAGACTGCAACGGAATTTGGGTTTCAGATTCTTCGTTTTAATCTTGCCGACCTCATTAGCACTCCCAGTACGATTAACAGTAGTTGGTTGCTTGGATCCAACATCTGATGTGGTTGGAGGCTTGGTCCTTTTCATGTTCTTCTTCTTCTTCCCTTTATGTTTCTTCTTCTTCTTATCAACTTGACTACTTGCTTTAGAGATTTCACTAGGCGAAGAAGGAGAAAGGAAAGGAGACTTAACGGGTGAAGAAGGTGAAAATTCAACATGAGTTTGATGTGTGGGTGGTGTACTTACATCTGAAGCATTAGGTGCAATCGAAGCACTGGGAAGATTCGATATCACTGGAGTGGGGAACAACCAAACCGGTAATCCGATCATGAGTCTCGGAAGACTCGGTGTGGCAATGTGTTAACACTCTGTAAATTCCCAGAGGTTGTCAGAGTAGAAGAAATTTACAAGAGGTAACTTTATCCAACCACTTCGAAACTAGAATCTAGCCCTACCAGTTTCAGAGAGGGATCTCTCTGTATGATTTAGCTATGTTTTAACTTTAAGATATTAGGCTAGTTAAAACAAATAAGATTGAATGGTTTGTTGTTGTTTTTGTTAAGTTGGCTGAAAAGGGTTTTACGCCTCCATTGGGCTATGGGGTCTGTATTATAAAGATAGAGATCTAAACAGAAATTAAAAGATTCTTTTCACAGGGAAAGATAATGCATTCATTGGATTCTTTAGTAGTAAAGTGATGAATAGCAGAAAAGATGAGAATATCAGTTAAAGTAAAGAAGCATTTAAGAATTTCTTCACTGTAATATCAAAAAGATAAACATTTAGATCTTTCAAAGCCAGAAATAGGGTATACAAAGATAAATCATGCAACATGCTTTACTTTTAAAATATTAGATTAAAAAACAATCTGACAAATGAGGGAGAAAAACATTTAACATAGAAAAGAAAACATCACCAATGAATAACACACGAGAATCCTGTGAAACGTCCCTTTGTATTACTGGAAGATCTCTTGATAAAAATTACAGTCTTTCAGGCTTACAGGGCGTAAAGATCAACCCTTGGTACTTCAAAGTTTGAAGTATTTATAATCAAAAATTACATACAATCCTATCATTAAAAATCAAGACGTGGCAAATTCTAAATTTAGCTAACTAACTCAACAAGATACAAAAATTTAGGAACTGTTTCATGATGTGTTGAAATCTTCATGCTGATTTCTGGGGTAAATCGTTGGTGAGTCCTCTGCACGACCTCGTCTGATTGGATAGTTGACTGGGCTTGGACACCTCATCTCCTACTCTATCAGATTGCATAACTCTTCCCATCGAAGGTGACTGGGAATGATGACTTTGAGTAGTCTTCGGTATACTTCATGCATCTCTGTATACTTGGAAAAAGTTGGCTTGACGATGAAAATGTACCATATATCATATTGTATGCTGATGTCTAACTGTAAAGATTCTAAGAACACCTTGCCTGTGATACTGCCATGTATTCTCGAGAATTTCGAACTATCTTTAGCCACGGTGGCTAGTTTCTTTTTATGATCAGAAACTGTCATTAACTTTTCATTTATGACCCTTAAGCCAGGGAGGCCTTTCTTCTGTAGAGATTCAATTTTGCTGAAAAATATTTGCACTCCTATGTCCATAGTCTGGACTTTATCCTCCAGTTGTAGCATCAGTCCTCTTTTGGTCAGGACCCTCTTGACCTCGAGGATGGTCTCCGTCCTATCTTCAATTTTCAAATCCTCTAACTCTTCTATGGTTTTTGAATTCATGAATGTAATGATCTCAGTGGCTTCTGTGGGCATCTCTCGTCGTTCTCCTCTTATTTTCTCAATAGTCTGCTTGCTTCTTTGCACTAGTTCATTTTGCTCGAACATGATTTGTACCATTGGCCATATTTCATTTACGGACTTGGTGATATCCATCCAGACACTTTCCTTGACCTAAGCAAGTGTTTTGCCTGCCACTGTTTGCTTTTGAAGCTGTTGCAATTCCTGTTTGATTTTTTCTGATGTTTATTTCTCCTTGGAGTAGTTGGTTTGGTAAGAAGACTTGAGTTCCTGAAGGTTCTCAACCTCTTTTTTAAGTCTACTAATCTCTGTCTCTTGCAAATTCATCTCTTCCATGGATTTTGCCAATTCTACTGTCTTCTCCAGAGTTGTCAGTGGAGTTGCTGAAGGAGTTTTTGCTGAGGGGATTCCTGCTGTAGATATTGTGCTTACTCCTGTCAATGGAACTGCGCTCAATGGAATGAATTCCATAGGCTTTGATTGTTCCTTCTATTTCACTAACCTTTCAAGTTCTGCTTCCATATCTTTCAACTGTGCATTCTTCTCCATAATCAACCTGAGCATCTCATCATTTTCCCCTTTTGTCTCAGTTATCTCCTTTGCCTGTGCATCTTTCATTGGTGGCAGTTTCAACTGTTTCCTCAAAGATGCTATATCGACATTTTTCTTTTTTAACATCTCCTCAACTGCTTTCACATTTGAGGGGTCATACCCGATCTTGAGGACCAATTCTTCCAACGTCTTAATTCTATTAGCTTTTGCAAAGGATGATATCTTTTCTAATTTCAGTTGTGTCTGAACATTGCTCGGAGATATCTGTAATTTAGCAGCCGCAGTAGAATCATTTGCCAACATGGAGAAAACCATTTCTCCAGTTTTCCTATGCAAATCCATCTGATCAGCGGGATGCACATCTCTAGTATGAAACTCGAATGTTGCTCTTTTGTAATCAGTGATGGATTTTGGGTCCGGCACCTGTGCCTGCAAAACATCCATGTGCATTATACCCTTCTTTGTATCGAATGTAGACAATAGTTTGTGATGTGTCGTTGAAGTCTGTTTCCAAAACTGAGCATAAGTACTGTTGGTCAGTGTCTGATTTTTCTTTTTGATCAGGTCATACTTCTCAAAAACACTCAACTTTGGTCCTACTTTACTCGGTTGGTCGACTAGTGGAGTATTCGTGGGCTTCTTAGGCAAAATTGTAGACATGATTTGTTTGTTGCTTGTGCTCATAAGTGACCGATCATCTTTCATAGTTGCAATGGATTGGATTTCCTTTTCACCGACCATGTCAGGTGTATGACTGGTTTTTGGCCTTTTGGTGTGTAATTGGAAATCTTCAGCCGAGACTTTGGTGATGGAAGGTGAAGTATCCTTCCTGGGTCTCTTCTCCTTGGGAACCTGTGGTGTAGTAGTCTGTGAGATGATGACTGAAGGGTCCTATTGTTCTATCTCGACCAGAGTGTTCGGCTCCCATTCTGTTTGATTTGTGAACTTCTCTATCTCAGGCTTGGGTGTATGAACATATGGGACATTTTTATTTTTAATACTCATCTCAGAAATTATCCCGCACGGATCATAGTGCCATATGAAACTAACATAAAACTTCATTTCTTTCAACAGTTTGTCTGCTTCCTCCCGGGTGCCTCGGCTATTGCAGATGAAAGACCCTATTTTCCCTTTAATTCTAAGTTGTTGTTTCTTTTTCAGAGACACAAAATGTATGTCATCGGAGTTAATCATTTGCCTTATGTACTCCAGGGAAAATATCCTCACGGGAAGATACTTGGGCAGTTTGTATGGAACTAACTCGCATCCATATACTCTGATCTCGGTGTGGTTTTGGTAAAGATACCAATCTCCAATTTTTGCAAGGTATGAGAGGCGTAATATCCTCTAAATCTCCTCATTTATTCTTGGTTCAGGTCTGTCGCTGAGCATGCTCACCACTGGATGGTAGAACTGCTCGATAAACTGTTTGAAACTGAACTCTATTGAATTTTTTCTAAGTAGTGAAGTCCAAGTTGTTACCGCCTGCGGTCTCCCGTCCTTTTCCATTTTCTACATTGAAAAGGAGAACCTGTCCGCTTGAAAGAAAGTGAACATGTATGTCAGTATTGTGGAATACCAGAACATGCCTTCTGAGGTGAAATTAGAGAACTGCTCATGAATACTTTCTGCTAGGAAAGTGTTGTAGTCGAACTTAGTGGTGGGTTTTTCTTCTATGGAGAAGATGGACAGAAAACCCAATATGGGTTCATCCACCCATTTCTCGAAAAAATAACCAAGCAGAGCACAGAGCGATGACATGACTTGGTTTCCCTTCTCTGAGAACAGGGAGGAAGGGTACGAGGGATTTGTCTTGGGGAGCTGGGTGGCCTGAGGGAGGAAAATTTCAAAAATCTGGGCCCTCTAAGGGAATGATAGTTTCTGGTACAACTCCGTGATGACTTCGATATTGAAAGGGGACGTGGATTCAGCTCTAGGTATCTACATCATCTGATCAATGGCTTCTAGTGTAATGAAGAACAAAGTTTCTCCGGATGAAGATACTATGGCTCTTTTGTCGAGGAGGTAATGAGCCTGGCATTTGAGGGCGAATTTAGGGAAATGGTGAACCTGGGGGAAAAGATACAGAGGAAGGTTGGACTCCCAGAGCCCAATTTCATCGATCTGATCTAAGAAAGTCTCTTTGAGCCATGACTGCAAATCCGCGAAGTCAAATTCACGCCTATTTTCTGCGATTAAATGATATTTTTCATCCAAATGGATCCTGTCGAGATCAATAGGAGGCGGGAGGAAACGATTTTCCTCGGCTTCTGCTTTCTTGGATTTTTGCGCCATCACTGTGAAAATACCTGCAATTCAAAAACAACATTAGTGGGGATGGTTATGGTTTTGGATGGCTGACTGGAATGGAGGTAAGACATGGATAATATATTTGGTGCGAGGATAAGACAGGGATAATATATCTTTTTCTTTCTTTTCTTTTTCTTTTTCTTTCTTTTCTTTTTCTTTTTATTTTTCTTTCTTTTCTTTTTATTTCTTTTTTCTCAAATTATTTGCAGAATGAAAAATCATTTGGCAACCAAAACAATGAAAGGATAAAATTTGCAGTCACCGTTTGATCCTATAAATTATAGGGTTATAACAGCAGCTCCACCTGGGGATGGTACTCTCCTTGTGAAGTGCCAAGAATCTTGTTTTCTGATGTTCTAAAAAACTTTCTCCACAGTTGCCTTTGTTGTTTTATTTGTTTTATTTTTGAAAGTTTGATGGCAATGTTCAGTGGCTTAGGGCCTTCTCTGCGGGCTTCAACCATCTGATAAAAATTATTCACTCAAAAACTTGTAAGCACAATAAAATGATTTTTACAATGGAAAGGTGTGACTCAAGGTCCCTACTGAGGAGGTGAGTAGTGCTTCAGCATTCTGCCATTCACAGGTCCTCCTGGCAGATTGGTCCCATTGTTGTTGTTGAGCAAGAAAGCATTATTTCCTCTGAATGCGTGAATTATGTAAGGTCCCTTCCATAGACTGTCGAATTTTCCATGCTTCCCCTTATCTTCATTTCGGTCATCCCATCTCAGAACCAGGTCACCTAGCTCAAAGCCATCTTCTTTAGTTATTTTATCAAAGATCATTTTTATGTTATCCTGGACAACCTGAGTTTTGTTGTATACTTCTTCTCTGGACTGTTGCAAGTGGATCATCTGGTTTATCCTTCTTTGGGAACGTTCGGCTCGGCTTGCATCTCTTGCAGCAGTTTCATGACAGGAACCCCTAAGGAGGTAGGAAAAACTGCTTCAGTGCCATAGACCAACTGATATGGAGACATACCAATTGACCTCTTGGTGGTCAGTCTGTTGGCCCATAGTGCGAAAACCAACTTGTTGTGCCATGAATTTTTGTTTTCTTGCAATGTCTTCTTAATAATGTTCACCAGGGTTTTATTGGATGACTCCGCTAGCCCATTTCCTTGAGGGTAATAAGCTGTGGAATGTCCCAAACCGATATGATACCGGTTGCAAAAATTTATGAGCTTCTTGGATCGGAAAGCAGCTGCATTGTTAGTTATAATTTTTCTTGGACACCCAAAACGAGACAAGATATTATTTTCTAAAAATGTAATAATGACATAATCAGTAGCTTTCCTGCTTGGTACATCTTCAATCCATTTTGTGAAATAATCCATAGCAGTAAGAATCCATCTGTGATGGCCCGAAGAGGGAGGATGTATTTCTCCGATAAAGTCTAATCCCCATTGCTAGAAAGGAGCTTCAACAGAGATTGGTTTCAGGGGAAAAGGGAGGAGCTTCTTTTTGCCCTCGAACACCTGACATTTATGACACGAAGTCACCTTCTGATGCACATCAGCAAATAATGTAGGCCAATAGAAACCAGCTCTGAGGATTTTATTAGCTGTGGTCTTCCAGCTCAGGTGACCACCACAGTCTCTTGCATGAAAATCCTGCAATACTTTGTCAGCTTCATCCTTGAATAGACAATTCAACAAAATACCTCCAGGATCCTTCCAATAAAGATTGCCTTCTAGAATGAAAAATTTTAGTGCTTTCAATTTCAAAAACCTAGCTTTAGTTTTGGTCAGACTAGGGGGAGCTTGTAAGTTATGCAAAACAAATATCAGGTCTGCGTACCATGGAGAGTTCATAAATACCTCTTTCACGCTTGGAGTTGCCTGCTCTCCCTGTTCATCTACTGCAACTAAGAAATTAATATCAAGAGCATGGAAATTGGATTTCGCCATTAACTTTGCTAGACCTTGACCTTTAATCAGTTTAGTAGGCTTAATCTCTATGTCATACTCCAGAATGATAGCAATCCATTTTCCTCTTCTGCCATCTGGATTGTCCTGGGTTAAAATATCCTTCACTACTACATTCGGAACGTATGTGATGGTGTGGGAATGGAGAATATATACTCTAAAATCCTTTATGGATTTTACCAGGGAAAAAGCTTGTTTCTCCATTATTTTATAATTCAAAGAATCATCTCTTAAAGATTTATTGAAAAGGGCTATGGGTTGTTCATACCCTTCGTTTTTTTTCTGTAGTAATACTGTTGCAATGGTATGTTCAGAAGCGAAAGAAAAAAGGTAAAAATACTTGGTGAAGTCAGGACTGATCAAGACTAGAGCCTGTGTGAGTGCATGTTTAACTTGTTCAAAAGACTGCTTGGATTCAATGTCCCATTTTGTTTTTGTGTCCTTTTTTAACTTGTTGGCGATGTTCCTAAGAAGCTCAGCCAAGTTAGGTATGAATCTTCTCATAAAGTTTATTTTTCCAATGAAAGATTGTAACTCTTTGATATTCCTTGGGTGTTCCAGTTTCTGAATGGATTTTATTATGCTGGGATCTATCTTAATTCCATCCTTAGAGATTATGTGCCCCAACATTTTACCTTCCTCTAATCCGAAAAGGATTTTCTTAGTTAGAGAAATCCAAAATTTCCTGCATTTCTCAAACACTCGTCGGAGATGTCGCAAGTGCTCTTCATCGGACTGGGAATAAATAGTTACGTCGTCCAGATAAATGACAATAAATATGCCAAGTTCTTCCACAAAAGCAATGTCCATCGCTCTTTGAAAAGTGGCTCCAACATTCATCAAACTGAAAGGCATCTTCACATACATGAAGGTAACCCAAGGTGTTGTGAAAGTTGTTTTCTCTTGATCATCTGGGTGAACGAGAACCTGGTTATAGCCTGAGAAACCATCCAGTAAGGAGATTCGGCTGGATCCAACTACCTTTTGTAATATATGGTCCATTTTTGGAAGTGGGTAGTTTTCCTTTAGGGAAACCTTGTTCAGGTTTCGGAAATCAATGCAAAGCCTGATTTCCCCAGTTTTCTTTTGGGTCGGGACCAGATTTGAAACCCGTTTGGAAAATTGTAAAGGAACTATGATTTTAGCATCATACATATTTTTTATTTCTTTTTCTATCCAAGGAAGTAACTTGGGATTGATTCTCCTCAGTTTCTGTCTAAAAGGTTTTTTATCTTCTTTTATCGGGATCCTATGTTGAATGATGCATGTGTCATAAGATTTTAAGTCTTCATAACCCCAAGAAAACACATCCACATATTCCTTGAAAAGTTCAATGTATTTGAGTTTCTGCTCAAGGGGTAAAGATTTGGAAAGTTTTACCATCTTGGGTTTCTCTTATGTCCCTATGTTACAGTCTTCAACCTCTTTCCCACTGGCTTCAATTTTAGGGTTTTTAGCTACATCATTAAAATCAAATAAGTCTTCTAACGGAACTAAACCCCTAGGTAAAACATTACTCTTTAAATGCAAAACATCAGAATCTATCTCATCTTCGCCTGATTCTTTTGAATCTATTTTATTTACACTAGTATTTCCAAAAACAGATTTATTCACATTTTCATCATCGTTTTCTAAGTCTATGTTTGTACACTCGAAATCATTTTTACATTGTAGAAAATCTTCAATTTGGTCATCATTCCCAAATACCTGTCAGTGTCTGATGTTGTCCGGGACAGTCGGTCTGCACTTTACCTCCACCGTGTACGGGCGAGTGGAACGAAAAGGTATATTGCATGTAGTTGTTGACGTAGCTAAACCATCTGCTAAAATGTTATGTCCTCTGGGCATCACCTACAAATCAACTTCAGTGAAACATTGAAGGGCATCCAAAACAATGTTTCTATAAGCTCTAAGCATGGGATGTTTTGCTGCATACTCACCTTTAATTTGTTTGATAATTAATTCAGAATCGCCTCCTACCATGATTTGTTTGGCACCAGCCTTCTTTAGTAGTTTCAGGCCGAGCATCAAAGCTTCGTACTCAGCTATGTTGTTAGTGCATTGAAAATTTAGTTTGTAAGAATGGTTTTCCGAATACCTGGATTTTTGATTGTGCAACCAAACTCCTGCTCCAACTCCTTCTTTGCTTACAGCTCCATCGAAGTCCATGCTCTAGAAATCTGCTGGCAATTCTTCGCTTATTACAAGTTTCTTCCCTTTTGCCTCAATGATTTCTTGGTCTTCGTTCGGGTCAAATGTATCTTCTTCCAGCTGAGTGATTTGTTCTCCCATATCGACGTCGTTATATAGGATGAAGGAATCTAGATCAGAGTGAGCAGAGTACAGGGGATAGTTATGGGGATTTTCCTGGTTGTTGACCATATATTTCATCAGCGTCTCTCTATACAGTCTTCTTTGTTGTCTGAATACTAGGATGGTGGCATATGACATATCCAACTGCAAAGTTCCTTTCAACTTAGCCCCCCAAGACCTGGACAGCAACATACCATATTTCAGGGGAATGTCTGCGACTACCACGTCCATAACCATGCTTTTTGCTGGAATCTGAACTAGGGTGATACGTAAGTCCTTGATCAACCCGATACATCTGACTTTGATAGAGTCAAAAGAGTGTAAATCCTTGTAAGGTCTGGTGACCTCGAGTCCCAGTTTTTCCATCACTGCTTTAGGCATCAGGTTATGGGAAGCACCCGAATCTTAGAATCAGGTCGTGTATATTAAGGCTAATGTAAAAAGGAGCGACAGCACCAGTGTCAGTCTGGCCATCAACTTCAAGGCCAAACAGGAGTTCAGGTTGATCATTGGTAAGCTTTACCGTGTCCGAATGATTCGTCGATCTAACGGTTAAGGCCTTCGTGCCTATATCAGGCTCAATGCTCATCGCTTTGATCACCTGCGATTGGTAAGCGTTCTTACTCATCAACTCGGAAAGGGGAATGGGAATTTTCACTTTGGCTAATTCCTCTTCGAGGCTGAAAGGAGTAGGTGCTCTTCTTTGGCTCAGCAATTCTGATCTGTCCACCATAGTTTTTTGGGCGGAAGTATTTGGTCAATTGGTTGATGAAACCTCAATCTGCGTTGATCTTTGTAAAATGGTAGGGTTTCTTTTTGCTGGAGTTTCAGCATTACCTTTCTCGAGGACCTTCTTGGTAGAAGGCTCAGGAGATTTCTTGGTTTCGACTGTTTTCTTCATTTCGGTACTGCATGTGTACCTCCATAATGGCATTTTCAAATTCCTATTGTTTGGTTTCTTCGGCTTCCTCACTCAACTCTGTTTGAGATAGAAAGAAAAGTTATTGCTCTTCCTGAGTAAGGAAAATGCCTTCGTTGTCGTGAATGCCCATGAGGTTTTTGTGCGTGTCCACTAATTCTTCAATTACCTCTTCACCTTCATAGGCATAATTTTCCTGTAGGGGTGGTCTGATTTTTTGATTAGGACCCCTCTATTCTCTTTGATCCATAGGATCTCTCTGCATGATTTGAGGAGGATTTCTTCTAAAGTTAGGATTCTGAATTTGTGGAGCCGGTTGGTTTTCTCTAGCATGATTTCTTTCGACTATAGTAAGTCTCTCCATCATCCTTTCAATTTCTCTAGCTAATCAATCCATTTTGGCGTCAGAAGAAGATGGGGAAGGTTCCTCTTTAATCATGACTCTCCTTTCCGTCCTCTGTCGTGCCCTTTTAGCCAACAAGTTGGCCTCTACACTTATTGTGTTTTTCTGCATGTCCTCAAGGATGGTGGAGTTTCTTTCCCTTAATTGATACGACATATCAGCGTCGAAACCGTCAGGGAATTTTATCAGTGCCAAACCTTGTGGGGGTTTAATATCGGCTAGAATTGCATTGTACAGATTGTTGAAGTGGGTGCAGTAGTCTTGTACTGTCTCTCCTTGATTCCTTCTGATGTTTTCATATTCTGACAAGATCTGGAGAGGATTTTTCTTTACCTCCCATCTGTCCAGAAAAATTCTTTGAAACGTTGTAAGACCACTGAAGGAACACGTAATCCTTTGTACCATTTCTTAACGTCCCCAGTCACACTCTGTGAAAAAAGTATCATTTGAACGTCAACTTCATCCACTTCCTGCAAGTAAAAATAGTCATTCATTTTATCAACGTGTTGTTGTGCGTTCAAGGGCCCTGTACCATCGAACTGTGGGAGTCTCGTTTGATAATCCTGGGGCATAGCGTGTAGAGGTGCAGCCAATACCAAGGGAGAGTATATGGCTGCCATGATAGGTGGAGGAGGCGGGACAACAACCTGGATGATAGGTGAGGCGGTGGCAGGAAATGAGGAGGATGAGGGACTAGCTGGCACAGAGTGAGTAGTTTGAAGTTTTGCAGTGGGAGATAGTATTTCAGGGGTCCGAGGTTGCAGGATGGTTGGATCTAAAACGGTTTCAGTCACAAAGCTATCAGATTTCGTTCTAAATAGGCTTTGTTCAAAAATGGTGTTAAAGTCGAGATCTTGAAGGGAAACAAGTTCCTCTGGAAGAGAAGGAGACCTGTGAAGGGGACTATGACTCCCTGAACCTTTTGCAATGGTCTTCTTTCTGAGTAACTGTTCTGGATTATCAGTTGCTATCGCAGGTTCCGAGTCTAGGTGGGATCAAGTATAAGCTCTTTTAGGAGCCAGATTTTTTTTTAATTTTTATATATTTTTATTTTTATGAATCTGAAATTACTATGTACAAGCATTTAACAACCTATGAACATTATTTCTTTCTCAGATTTATAATTTGTTCAGAAATAAAGTTTTCTTCTAGGGAAAAAGAAACCGTGGGATTGAGTGTTTGTTCAGTTCCCCGGTATGGTCGCCACTATGTTAACGCTCTATAAATTCCCATAGGTTGTCGGAGTAGAAGAAATTTATAAGAGGTAAATTTATCCAACCACTTTAAAACTGGAATCTAGACCTACCAGTTTCATAGAGGGATCTCTCTATATGATTTAGCTATGTTTTAACTTTGAGATATTATGCTAGTTAAACAAAAAAAGATTGAATGGTTTGTTGTTGTTTTTGTTAAGTTGGCTGAAAAGGGTTTTACGCCTCCATTGGGCTATGGGGTCTGTATTATAAAGATAGAGATCTAAATAGAAATTAAAAGATTCTTTTCACAGGGAAAGATAATGCATTCATTGGATTCTTTAGCAGTAAAGTGATGAATAGTAGAAAAGATGAGAATATCAATTAAAGTAAAGAAGCATTTAGGAATTTCTTCATTGTAATATCAGAAAGATAAACATTTAGATCTTTCAAAGCCGGAAACAGGGTATACAAAGATAAATCCTGCAACATGTGCTACTTTTAAAAGATTAGATTAGAAAACAATATGACAACTGAGGGAGAAAAACATTTAACATAGAAAAGAAAATATCACCAATGAATAACACGCGAGAATCCTGTGAAATGTCCCTTTGTATTACTGGAAGATCTCTTGATAAAAATTACAGTCTTTCAGGCTTACAGGGCGTAAAGATCAACCCTTGGTACTTCAAAGTTTGAAGTATTTATAATCAAAAATTACATATGATCCTATCATTAAAGATCAGGACGTGGCAAATTCTAAATTTAGCTAACTAACTCAACAAGATACAAAAATTTAGGAACTGTTTGATGATGTGTTGAAATCTTCATGCTGATTTCTGGGGTAAACCGTTGGTGAGTCCTCTGCACAACCTTGTCTGATTGGATAGCTGACTGGGCTTGGACACCTCATCTCCTACTCGATCAGATTGCATAACTCTTCCCATCGAAGGTGACTGGGAACGACGACTTTGAGTAGTCTTCAGTATACTTCATCCATCTCTGTATACTTGGCAAAAGTTGGCTTGACGATGAAAATGTATCGGATCTCGTGTTGTATGTTGATGTCTGACTGTAAAGATTCTAAGAACGCCTTGCCTGTGATACTGCCCTGTATTCCCGAGAATTTCGAACTATCTTTAGCCACGGTGGCTAGTTTCTTTTTATAATCAAAAAGTGTCATTAACTTGTCATTTCTTTTTATAATCAAAAAGTGTCATTAACTTTTCATTTATGACCCTTAAGCCAGGGAGACCTTTCTTCTGCAGAGCTTCAATTTTGCTGAAAAATCTTTGCACTCCTATGTCCATAGTCTGGACTTTGTCCTCCAGTTGTAGCATCAGTCCTCTTTTGGTCAGGACCCTCTTGATCTCGAGGATGGTCTTCGTCCTATCTTCAATTTTCAAATCCTCTAACTCTTCTCTGGTTTTTGAATTCAGGAATGTAATGATCACAGTGGCTTATGTGGGCATATCTCGTCGTTCTCCTCTTATTTTCGCAATAGCCTGCTTACTTCTTTGCACTAGTTCATTTTTCTCGAACATGATTTGTACCATTGGCCATATTTCATTTACGGACTTGGTGATATTCATCCAGACACTTTCCTTGACCTCAGCAAGTGTTTTTCCTGCCACTGTTTTCTTTTGAAGCTGTTGCAATTCTTGTTTGAGTTTGTCTGATGTTTGTTTCTCCTTGGAGTAGTTGGTTTGGTAAGAAGACTTGAGTTCCTAAAGGTTCTCAACCTCCTTTTTAAGTTTGTTAATCTCTGTCTCTTGCAAATTCATCTCTTCCATGGATTTTTCCAGTTCTACTGTCTTCTCCATAGCAGTCAGTGGAGTTGCTGAAGGAGTTTCTGCTGAGGGGATTCCCGTTGTAGATGTTGTGCTTACCCCTGTGAGTGGAACTACGCTCAATGGAATGACTTCCATAGGCTTTGATTGTTCCTTATCTTTCACTAACCTTTCCAGTTCTGCTTCCATGTCTTTCAATTGTGCATTCTGCTCCATAATCAACCTGAGCATCTCATCATTTTCCCCTTATGTCTCAGCTATCTCCTTTTCCTATGCATCTTCCGTTGGTGGCAGTTTGAATTGTTTCCTCAGAGATGCTATATTGGAATTTTTCTTTTTTAACATCTCCTCAACTGCTTTCACATTCGAGGGGTCATACCCGATCTTGAGGACCAATTCTTCCAACATCTTAATTCTATTATCTTTTGCAAACGATGATATCTTTTCTAATTTCAGTTATGTCTTAACATTGTTCAGAGATATCTGTAATTTCGCTGTCGCAGTAGAAGCATTTGCGAATGTGGAGAAAACCATTTCTCCAGTTTGTCTCTGTAGATCCATCTGATCAGCGGGATGCACATCTCTAGTATGAAACTCGAATGTTTCTCTTTTGTAATCAGTGATGGCTTTCGGGTCTGGCACCTGTGCCTGCAGAAAAGCCATGTGCATTCTATCCTTCTCTGTATTGAATGCAGACAACAGTCTGTGTTGTGTCATTGAAGTCTGTTTCCAAAACTGAGCATAAGTACTGCTGGTCATTGTCTGATTTTTGTTTTTGATCAGGTCATACTTCTCAAAAACACTCAACTTTGGTCCTACTTTACTCGCCTAGTCGACTAGTGGAGTATTCATGGGATTCTTAGGAAAAACTGTAGACATGATTTGCTTGTTGCTTGTGCTCATAAGTGACCGATCATCTTTCACAGTTGCAGTGGATTAGATTTCCTTTTCACCAGTCATGTCAGGTGTATGACTGGTTTTTGGCCTTTTGGTGTGTAATTGGAAATCTCCAGCCGAGACTTCGGTGATGGAAGGTGAAGTATCCTTCCTGGGTCTCTTCTCCTTGGGAACCTATGGTGTAGTAGTCTAAGAGATGATGACCGAAGGGTCCTGCTGTTCTATCTCGACCAGAGTGTTCGGCTCCCATTATGTTTGATTTGCGAACTTCTCTATCTCAGGCTTGGGTGTATGAACATATGGGACATTTTTATTTTTAATCCTCATCTCAGAAATTATCCCGCATGGATCATAGTGCCATATGAAACTAACATAAAACTTCATTTCTTTCAACAATCTGTCTGCTTCCTCCCCGATGCCTCGGCTATTGCAGATGAAAGACCCTATTTGCCTTTAATTCTAAGTTGTTGTTTCTTTTTCAAAGACACAAAATGTATGTCATCGCAATTAATCATTTGCCTTATGTACTCCAGGGAAAATATCCTCATGGGAAGATACTTGGGAAGTTTGTATGGAGCTAACTCACATCCATATACTTTGATCTCAGTGTGGTTTTGGTAAAGATACCAATCTCCAGTTTTTGCAAGGTCTGAGAGGCATAAAATCCTCTAAATCTCCTCATTTATTCTTGGTTCAGGTCTGCCACTGAGCATGCTTACCACTAGATGGTAGAACTGCTCAATAAACTATTTGAAACAAAACTCTGTTGAATTTTGTCTGAGTAGTGAAGTCCAAGTTGTTACCGCCTGCGGTCTCCCGTCCTTGTCCATTTTCTGCATTGAAAAGGAGAACCTGTCCGCTTGAAAGAAAGTGAACATGTATGTCAGTATTGAGGAATACCGGAACATGCCTTCTGAGACGAAATTTGAGAACTGCTCATGAATATTGTCCGTCGGGAAAGTGTTGTAGTTGAACTGAGTGGTGGGTTTTTCTTCTTTGGAGAAGATGGACAGAAAACCCAATATGGGTTTATCCACTCATTTGTCGAAAAAATAACCAAGCAGAGCACAGAGCGACGAAATGACTTGGTTTCCCTTCTTGGAGAACAAGGAGGAAGGGTATGGGGGATTTGTCTTGGGGAGCTGGGCGGCCTGAGGGAGGAAAAGCTTGAAAATATGGGCTCTCTGAGGGAATGATAGTTTCTGGTACAACTCTATGATGACTTCGATATTGAAAGGGGACGCACATTCAGCTATGGGTATCTGCATCATCTGATCAATGGCTTCTGGTGTAATGAAGAATGGAGTTTCTCCTAATGAAGATACTATGGCTCTCTAGTCGGGGAGGTAATGAGCCTGGCATTTGAGGGCGAATTCAGGGAAATTGTGAACCTGGGGGAAAAGATACAGAGGAAGGTTGGACTCCCAGAGCCCAATTTCATAGCTCTGATCTAAGAAAGTCTCTTTGAGCCATGACTGCAAATCCGCGAAGTCAAACTCGCACCTGGTGTCTGCGATTAAATGATCTTTGTCAGCCAAATGGATCCTGTCGAAATCAACAGGAGGTGGGAGGAAAGGATTTTCCTCGGCTTTTGCTTTCTTGGATTTTGGCGCCATCACTGTGAAAATACCTGCAATTTAAAAACAACGTTAGTGGGGATGGTTGTAGTTTTGGACAGCTGATTGGGAAGGAGGTAAGATAGGGATAATATCTCGGGTGTGAGGACAAAGTAAGCAATGGGAGAATGAACGGAAAGAGTAGTTTTGAGAAAACGGATACCTGTTGGGCACGAGGGACAGATCAGCAAGCTAATGGATAAGTTAGCCAGTAATAAATGACAAATGATGAATACGACCGGGTGACATGTCGGGTGTTGATTGGGAAGTGACCATGGTGAAAGGACTTGTAATGGGCAAACAGGAGGAATGGACTGACAGAGTTATGAGACGTGACCCTTAGGGAAAAAAGTGGAAAATGATGTCATGGGGTGACAGGAGGTATGTCAGAAAGTGGTAAGTGGTACATGGTAGGAGTATGGAGCAATGGATGCTTTCCACGTAGAGAAGAGGGCCCACCAGAAAATCACTCCATTCTGAACCCCCCCCCCCCA
>ML827088.1:43995-59678 GCA_009831015.1 Picea engelmannii | reverse complement strand
CTTGTCGCATATATGCTTGGATCCTTGTGTATTCATAATGTTTTCCATATATCATTTCTTAAAAAGTACGTACCCGATGCTAATCATATTATTGGTTGGAATGTGATTCAAGTGGAGCCAGAAGGAGATTTTCAAATGCGACTGGTTTGAATATTGGATAGGAAAATCAAATAGCTCTGGAATCGAGTCATGGATCTAGTAAAGGTCCAATGGACCTGATACGGTCCCGAGGATGCAACTTGGGAGGGCGAGGATGCTATGCGGGCAGAGTATCTGCATCTTTTGAAGACTTTTGAAATTTTGTATCTACATGTGTATATAATTCATTCAGGACAATGCATAAATAAGGGTGAGGGGAATGTGATGTCCCTAATGATAACTAGAATATTGTCATCGAAGAGGCGAGTTGTCAGGTCCATGAGCATTCTCTCAAGGTGATAGATTTGTTGCGAAGAGGCGGGTTGTCAGGCCCACGAGCTCTCTCTCCAGGTGAGAGATTTGCTGACAAAGAGGCGGGTTGCCAGGCTTGTGAGCATCCTCTCTAGGTGAGAGTTTTGTCGAGAATTGTTCCCTAGTGCACTGGGCAATAGTTGCAATGCTATGAGACTTCCTATCTGGCATGTTTCTGAAGCCCTAGAAGGGAAGCGGGGTAGCCAAGGGACTGTTGAGCAGAGAAGGGGCTCACTTCCCTGGGTGGGACAAGCATGTGGGGAATGAGAGATTGTAGGCTAGTTGCAATAGTGGGCACCTTGGACTAAACAATTATGTTGATTATCAGACCTTAGCCTAGCATTAAGAATCCTTTTGCCCTGGTGGAGTTTAAGCCCCAACTTGGGGGTGACCTGTTGCTGAAATTTTATGAGCAACAAAGTCTATGGCTTTGAGGAACATCTGAGTTATGCGCACAATTTGTGACTTTTCATAAAAGATAAGTGTCCTTTATGTGTTTGTCTCATTTACTGTGTGCTTTATTATCTATGTTTAATATGGGTTTAATTCTTATATGATGTTGCATATAAGTAATTGTTGTTATTTTGTATAATGTTGCTTGCACATGTAAGTGTGATGTTGATATTCTGTATTTGTAATCAGACATGCGAAATATGACCATTGTTATTAGTTATTTTTGTTAAGTTAACCTTATAATAATGGTCATGAGTCTCTGAGGTGAGGTTAGAATGGTCGTGCGTGTAGGGAAATACTTCCTGCGTACAAGAGGCTGGATTTGCTTATGCGCGTAGGGAAGCATTTGCGCACACAAGGAGAAAAAAATTTGCGTGTGACTCCAGAATGGTTGTGCGAGCAGTAATGATCACTTGTTTAGAGTGGATTACATGCACAATAATGTTGTGTGCACAGTTGTATTGTGTTATTTCCATTGTTATAAGTTGTGTCAGAAGAGGAAAGTTTGTGTGGTGCGACCAACTTGGGGTCGAGCGTGTTACTTCAAATATTTATGCGTAAACCAATGTTATAGAGTAGAGTTTGCACACTAGATATTGGAGTAGCGTTGCTCGATAGTAAGCGTGGTATGTTACATTTTGGTATCATAGTAGATTGGTAATGAGGTACATTACAAGTTATCTTCAATACTTCCCAAGGTGAAATTCCGTTTTGTATATTGCCTTCTTCATTGGTGAATACAAGGGTCTTATTGTCTGCCACCCCCCCCAATAACTTGTTGTTCATATGAATGTTTTTTTCGTTTGGTTTTTGACCTAACTATTTGGAATACTAATAATTTGTAAGAAATAATAGATTGTTTAGTTCGTTATCTTGTGTTTGGGACCATTAAGAGATGGAATCTCCACTTAGATCCTCCTCTTCTTGCTCAACTTTCAATCCACCAATCCTACAAGTGTCTCTTCGAGGTTTGCTTTGCCTTTCTGGATTCATATTGCAATTAAGTTGTCTCAACTACTTAAGAATATAAGAAGTTAGATTAGGTTGTTTATTTGTTTTATTTTCTATTTGCCTTAGCAAGTTCCAACTAGTTATAGATGGTTCATTTGGTCACAAATAGCATGAAAACATGGAGCTTATCTTTGCTTTTAGCTTGAAACACACTCACACCCTTAATTTTCCATTTATTTAAAAGGGGTGCTTCTCAACATACAGTAGGTTTCATTGCCCCAAAAATGGTAGAGCCATTGATGTGAATGTTCTTATAAGAAGAGGCATTGGACTTATATGAGTCACATGCTTATATGGGTATGCTAAATTTTATGTGTCTTTTCATTGGATTGCACATTATTGAGTATGCAAATTATGGGCTTGGTTGAATGTAATATGGAGCACCTATAATCACATATAAAAGAGGTTCGAGGGAGAGAGTCGAGTCAAAGATTGAAGCTTGTTTGAAACAATTCGTGCATCTCTTCTTTACGAGATATAAGTATTGCTTATTGTTTCTTATAGCTTATTTCATTTAACATTTAAAAACAACACATGAATTGTATAACATGATCAATGACTAAAACTCTACTCGATTTCAGTGAATACAGAACAAAATCAGGGAGTTGGATGGTGAAAGAGATAAACTATTGCTCCAACTCGAGTAAGAATACTTGGAAGTGCACAAATATAAAGTATATTGTAACACACCCATGTCTTTTCCCCTGGACAACGAGATACCAAACTCACAAGGATTCCTCCTTTAATATCAATTTGACATCTATGACAAGATTCCCATACAATTGACTTTATTGTTTTAAATAAGCAATGAAAATTCTATGCATGAAAGCTAAATAATGACTCTCTAGATGAGACATATCACATCCAACATCCACAACTGGAATATGAAAAAACCCCTTGCTCCATTCATCCATTATATGCATATATTACATAAGGGTCATATAATATTTCTTCAACATGAAATTAATCTCGCAGATTGAATCCACATAACAAAATTAACATATGCATCAATAAATTTCATAAAACATATGATTTGATATCCATAGAATTATAATGTACTCATCTTCACGTATATAATAAATAAGATAAAATAACATAATATAAATAAGTACTCTTATCTTATCCAAGTTTGATGTATGGGAATTGGATGCATCAAAGTTATTCACCACCCAACCATAGGCATCCAACAAGGACACCACCCTCAAGCTAGACAGGCAACAAGGGCAAAGGAAGTGTCTACATTTCTCACTCATCCCAACCCATCATGCTCATAAATCAACGAAGACTCTCACTAACATTAATCTGGGTATCTCAATTGACATTCAATTAGTCATGGACTTTTTCCTCTCAACCAATCACAACACAAGCACAACCTATTCCTTTTATGTTATATAGTCACCTAGGAAATCTATCTTTAACAAGTGCTCTAGTAAAGGGAAGGAGAGTCCATTTAGTGCTTGTCTCTAGTAAAACCTAGTATGGTAATCTATGACTTTTAGAATCAAAATCCAATACAAGTATTATGATAATTTTGATTGCAATATCTATTAATGGGATATATTTCCATCCAATATTCTATGTTACATAGGCAAATAATTTCCAAAATTAAATATTCTATGTTACATAGGCAAATAATTTCCAAAATTAAATGAAGACATAGAACATAAAACATAAGCCAAATTCTCAATGGAATATCTTTTCATTCAATATTCTATTTAATATCTTTTTCATTCAATATTCTATTTATATTACATAGTTAAATAATTTCCAAAATTAACTAAAGACATAGAACATAACAATATTCTATTCTATTTTACATAGTTAAATAATTTCCGAAATTAACTTAAGACATAGAACATAAGCCAAATTCTCAATGCTAAAGATCAAAACAATATCAAATTATATCAAATTATCATTAACAAAGAGAACGAAGTAAAACTAAGTGACTTAAAATCACTTTTGCAAAGCTTTGGCCTCACAAAATATAAATTTTTCGCCATGGATCAATACTTAAAATCTCCTTTGCAATACTTTGGTGTCACAAAATATAATTTTTCCGCCCCTAGACCAGTTGGGCTCGTGAAGGTTTAACAGAATTAGGTTATATTACATTTTGCAAAAACGAAAAACAAGATCTTAACACTAAGCTTTGGCCTCACAAAATATAATTTTTTCGCCCCTAGATCAATACTTAAAATCTCCTTTGCAATATTTGGCGTGACAAAACATAAATTTTCCGCCCCTAGACCAGTTGGACTCGTGAAGATTTAATAAAATTAGGTTATATTACATTTTGCAAAAACGAAAAAAAAGATTCTAACCCTAATAATATCTATAAAAGAGACGTATGGCCAAAACATAACAAGGCATTATCATGAATAGCCCATTTCGGTACAAGATTTGGGAAGACGTTGGCGGGCAGTCGCGCAAACCCTAAATCACCCCCAAACTAGGGTTAGGGTTTGGATAGAACCTGAAGCCACCGTCGCAACTAAGCTTTGCTTACCAGGTATACCTGTACATATTGTATTTAAGACCGAAGCATGGTGCCTTCAGAATGCGTGGATATAACAGCTCAGCTGTAGGTTATGTACATGTTATTCTTGCATATTGCTTTATTGGACTGAGTAGTACATAGCTTTTATGTGTATTTGTGTTTTTTTTTTTTATCTGTGTATGGGGGCAAGTCGGTGGATTGAACCGAGAAGCGGGCTTGCATTTTGGTTATTCTATCTATTTTTCAGTTTATGGAATTTTTTATAGCCCAAGCGAAAGGAAATTATACTTTAAACAGTGTCTGAAGCACGCCAGGCCGGGATAACGAAACTGCAAAATATGGTTGGCTAAAAATGCTATAATCAGTATAAATTGTCTAGAGGCATAGAACTTAGTAGAATGTTACTGGATATTTAGTTCTATAAATACTTGCTTGTATAACTGCCAATGATGAAATTGTAAACATAACACCATCTTTCGGATCTTAGTGGTCCAAGGGCCGTGCTGATAGTTTGCACTTCTGAGGCAATATTTTAAAGTAATTGGATGTCTGCGATATTTCGGTACAGGAATAGCCAAGGTTGAGTCGCTTGTTGCCTGCAACGCCCGTTAGCGATTTCTCTACCGATTTAAGGGCCTTAGAACATGGCGTGTAAATGTTTCTGATCTGATCTGTCGACAACTCAGGAAATACTATTCGTATCACGTAGTGGGCAAACTATTGTAGGTACCACCGATGACAGTGGGTTTAACATTGAAATTTGTCATCATCACTAAATGTTTTGTATTATATTGCTCGTGATGTCTGTATCTCCAAGTAGATAAAACGGTATATATTTTGATAAAATCTATTTGATTATTGGCCAATGATGAAATTCTTAAATCACACACCATCTTTCGGATCTGATTGGCCTATGGTCATGCTGATCTTCTGCAATTCTGAGGCTGTCTTTTGGAATTAAATGGATATCTACATTGTTTGGTTAGAGAATCAGGAATGGTTTGCTGAGCCTTATATGGCTTATAACACCCATTTATTTTGGTGTTCTCTCTTTCAAATTATTGGATTCAGAATAGGGTTTGTTTGTTAAGCCCTGGGGAAAAGCAAAGACCAGTGAAAATTGGTGAACTGGTCTTTCGTCAACCTCAGGGATATTATTTGCATCATATAATGGGTGAATCGCTGTAGGCCATCGATGATAGCAGATTCAATCCATGATGCAACATATCGTATTTTAATTTATTCTGTTATTTAATTAATAACCAAATTTAATATTTCATTTTCAATTATAATTTGTTGTTTTATTTTTTCATTTTTTTATTGTTTTTACTTATGATATGTATTTTCAATGTGCACTTCCCTCGTTGTTTTCTGTGCACACTTCACTATTTAATATTGTAATTATCTTCAAGGTCATGTTTTGATATTATAATGTTCATTGGTTAGCTTTTATACTGTAGAATGTTTTATCGTCTTATTGTTTAATTTCCAAAGATAAAAAGCTGTCAATTAGATATCTTTTTGGATCATATTATTCTTATGATTGAGTCGATCTATTGAAAGTTTTTACAGATTTAGTTATTCTATGTTTTTGTGTTCTTTTATTTCATTCTATAATTTTTATTCAAACCCCATCTTTTGAATTTTATTTGATCTACTATTTCTTGCATTTATGATTGCTTTGTATTTGATTAAATATCAGTTTTTCATATTTCGCCACAGAATCAGGCCATTGTGTTTAGATTGATAGGGTGTTATTGTTGCAAAATTCTGAGGCCTTGTTTTAGGTTGCAATGATGTCTTCCAAACTATGCAAAATTCTGAGGCCTTGTTTTAGATTGCAATGATGTTTTCCAAACTATGCAAAATTCTGAGGACATGTTTTAGATTGAAAGTACGTCTTCCATGTACGCCATAATGTGTGGCTCCCTGAAACGAAGCAGAGACCAGTGAAATTTGTCAAACTGGTGTTCTGTCAATTTTCAGGAATATTTATTGCATCATATAAATGGGTGAATCACTATAGGCCATACCAATGACAACAGATTCAATCCATGATGCGAAATCTTCAGTTTGAATTTCTCTTTCTTTTTCGATTGCCAACCAATTTTGATATTGTTAGGTAATGCTTTAATATTGAAGCATTTGATTATCGCTATGATAATGTTTTGGTATTGCATCATGTCTGTAGATGCATTAAACAGTATTGTCAAAAGTTCAATAACAGTAGTCGGTTCTTTCAACAAAGTTCCAAATCAGATTCCACTAGAAATCAGCACATCTCAAACAGATCTCATATACGATATATAAATCTTCAAAACAGTCTCAAAATCCCTAGTGGCACTGTAAATCCATTATTTTGAACTAATAAGAAGGGGGATGAAAGTATTCAGAAGAGTGGCCTGCCATTGATTTTTTTGTATGTCTGATTTCTGCATCCAGCTGCCTGCAGCCCAGCCGTTCAGAGACCATCAGCATCCATATTCTTTTTTGTTATAAGCATGATGAAATGCAATGTTGCTAAAAACTGTGCAAGTCAATTATGCCTCCTCATATATTGGTCTGAAAACTGAAATTTTCAAAACCCCATTTGACCAGTTAACATACAAGAGATTAACTAAAGATTTGTAGATTTTGAACATATTTTTCTGCTGCCAACATTAATAATGGCTTTGGATCTATGAGCTGTGCGAAATTATTTGTGCCTCTTTTCACTCCAAGCTTGGACTTTATGATGTGATTTTCCGATAAATATATGATGGCTTTTCACCACTGGTAGGTTGATCCCTTGACTTGCATTGTCAATCTGTTCCTCAATAATCACTTTCCTTTGTTAACTTATCAGAGCTCTCTAAAATAAAGGAACTCTGTGCAACCACACTGAGCAGGAGTAATATACCTGCCTTCAAAGACTTGTGCATTACAAGCCACATATTTTCCTCAGGCAGATAACAACAAAATGACTTGAATTTTTTAATCACTGAATTCCTACATTTTTGTAAGACCTGATCAATAGAAAGATCACCCCAAAGCTCCCTTGAGCCTATGTCTTTCCAATTCATTCCAGACCTGAACTACAAAAGGATGAAACACAAGCACATGAACTATATACTCGTCACATTCTTTGCGTGGAATATACCAGCCTGGGCCATGAAACCCTCTTATTCTCCAGGAAGCTAACGACAAAATGACTTGATTTTTTAATCACTGAATTCCTACATTTTTATAAGACCTCATCAATGGAAAGATCACCCCAAAGCTCCCGTAAGTCCATATTTCTTTTCAATTCATTTTTTGCACAGAATACACTAGTCCGGGCCGTAAAACCCTTTTTACTGTAGAATTTCCCATGTAAGGACCTTATTGCTTAAAATCTAACAGCATAAAGATACTAGTCTTTAAAGTACATTTAACCCTCTCTTCTGTATAATTTCCCATGTAAGACCTTATTGCTTAAAACTAACATCATAAAGATACTAGTCTTTAAAGTACATTTGAATTTCCAAACACTCTTTCCCCAGAGATGTGGTTTTCTACCTCAGCTACGACACTTAAGGACTGATCCGGCTTTCGACACTTGAGGACTGATATCCAGCTTTTGGAGTATATATGATATTGGCTGGGCTTTTTCTTCACATAAGCTCATCCTCCTCTTCCTTGATCCTCAAACGACTAGTCCTTGAAGCTGTGTTGAACCTTTCCCTGTCAATAGCATTCCCTCCATGCTAATCATGTCAAAGCAGATTTCCACGCTCTTGTCTCCATGTAGTAGTTATTTTTGTATAGGCTACCTGAATTGCGAAGAAATAACCGCTCCTAGTAAGCATCTCGTCCAGCCTATCAGACAGTTTAAAACCGTCACGATATCCAATGCATTCTCACTCTCAACCCATTCCCGAATTTCCAAACCAAACAATGACTAATTAAAGGATGAACTAGTACCATTGCTTTATTGATTATAAAAGTCTTGTGCCATTTTTAAACAGGATTTCTAAATTATGCTTCCACTAAATCAGGCAATATATACTTTTGAGTAAAGAGTTGATGCTAGTGGTCCTTACCTTATCAACCTCCAAACACATTTTGCGGCCAATGCCTTTGCTMAAAAGATGTATATTCTTGATACCCTATCTCCTCCCTGATATTTTGGAATGACTATATWATTCCAMCTAACCCAARCTAACCCTTTTTTCTCGTTGCCGACAGACCACAAAAGTCTTCATGTAGAGCTGAGTTGTCTGATTTTTACTAAACCTCCTTTGGAATGAAYATGAACGAATCCAAAAAATGGGAATTGCATAAGAGCAGATTTTACCAAAAACAAACCTGCCCCTAGAGTCAACAATTACACCAAAAATATAATTTCTTTTACACCTTTTTATAAAGCCAAAATTGATCATTTTTCAATATATGTAAAAACCCAAAAAATGGGAATTGCATCAAGAGCAGATTTTACCAAAACAAACCTGCCCCTAGAGTCAACAATTACACCAAGAATATATTTTCTTTTCCACCTTTATGTAAAGCCAAAATTGGTCATTTTTCCATATATGTAAAAACCCTAAATATGTCAAGCTATTGGAAAGGAAATCGGCGAGATAAATACCTTTCTTCCTCATCTAAATCTTGTAAAAAGATATTGAAGATCTCTGAATGTTGATCATTATACCATATAAGCTCTTCTCAGATATCTCTTTTAGCTTAGGTGCATCCCTCTTTGTGTCATCACAGAAGAGCAATATATCATCTATACAAATAGAAGATGAGAAAGATGGATATTGCTACCAAATTTAATGCCTTTGAAATACCCATTTCTTTTTGCTTTAATAAGTTTCCAGCCCTTTGCCAAAGTAAGGAATAGAAGGGGTGATTAAGAGCACCCCTGCCCTAACCCTCTGCCTGGCTTGAAGAATATCGAAGCAGATTCATTAATGAGAGTGGCAAAATGAAACTGAGGTTACACAGTTCATAACCCAATTAACAAAATGAACTTTAAAACCCAAATTAATCATCATCATTATGAAATACGACCAACCAGCCCTGTCATAAGCTTTTTGAAAGATGAAATTTTATAAGAAAAGATGTTTCTGTTTAAATCTGGTTAAGGCTCTTTTGGGCTACCCGATGGCCTCGCCGCTTCAACATATGATGTGAAATTTTCAATTTCAATTTATATTTTTATTTCAATTGCAAACTAATTTTGATTTTCTCATGGAATGCTTTAACGTGGAGCTCTTGATTATCACTATGACAAAGCTTTGGCATTTCTTCTCTTTTATGCATTGAAGAAGATCAATGCATATATAATTGTTGTAAACACATTCATTGCATCGAAAGTTGTGAGATGTTATATATTGAAGAAGATCAATACATATATAATTGTTGTAAACACATTCATTGCATCGAAAGTAGTGAGGTGTTATACAGTACAGTATGGGAGGTGTTCTATAGTACATAATGGGCACTCATAAAGTGTGAGTATAGTATGGGAACTCAAAGTGCGAGTATAGTGTGAGTATAGTATGGGAATTCATAAAGTGTGATGAGGGGTTAGATGATCTCTGCTTAATTAATAAAAATTAAAGTTTTTTTAATTAATAAAAATAAATGTTTAATTAATTAAAAAATAAAGTTTGTTTAATTAATAAAAATAAATGTTTAATTAATTAAAAAATAAAGTTTGTTTAATTAATAAAAATAATGGGGTTAATTAAAAAACAACAATAATAAAAAATAAAAATAACAAATAAACTCACCTTATTAAGAAAAGAATGATAATGCTTATTAAAACAAAGAATTAAATGTTTAATTTTTTAAAAATTAAAGTTTGTTTAATTAATAAAAATAATGGGGTTAATTAAAAAAACAACAATAATAAAAAATAAAAATAACAAATAAACTCACCTTACTAAGAAAAGAATGATAATGCTTATTAAAAAAATAAAAAATAAAAATAACAAATAAACTCACCTTACTAAGAAAAGAATGATAATGCTTATTAAAAAAGAAAAGAATGATAATGTTTATTAAAAAATAAACTCATCAAATAAACTCACCTTACTAAGAAAAGAATGATAAGAATGATAATGCTTATTAAAAAAAGAAAAGAATGATAATGCTTATTAAAAAAAGAAAAGAATGATAATGCTTATTAAAAAAAAGAAAAGAATGATAATGCTTATTAAAAAAAAGAAAAGAATGATAATGCTTATTAAAAAATAAACTCATCTTTTTTTTTCCAGAAAAAAATTAATGCAGATTTATAGTAAGTATAAATTTTTTACAGCAACACAGAGAAATGTTAACAGTCCCCATAACAGTCCAATAAGAATGGTGATAGAAGGATAACACTAGAAAGCTGAAATAACTAGTAATAGGCTGAAAGGAAAATGCACAGTGCTGGTTGAATTAACGAGATGACTGCTGAAATGATAATCTGCTCAGAAGAATGCTCATTCATGTTTGAAAATTAATCTGCTCAGAAGAATGCTCATTCATGTTTGAAAATCACAATCTGAGGCTGCACTTGATGATCTTTAACCCTTCACCATCCCTTGGCAGTTCAAAGATATTAATGCTGGAGGGTTGACTGTCCAGACCACTATTCGAGTGATAAACTGATAATCTTCCTTCAATTTCTGTTAGAGCTCTTTTAGAGAGGGCATCGGCTTCTTTATTATGCACTCTATAAATATGGTGGACGTTGAGATCTTTGATATTTTTAGCCAAATCCAAAGTTTTTTGTTTCCAGCACTCGATATTTACAGTACTGAGATTGCACTTGTGGTTTATTCAATCAATGATGACCCGCGAATCACCAAGGATTAGGAGTTGGTTAATTGACCAATAGGTTGCCAGAGTGAGAGTTGCCCACAAACCCAACAGTTTCGCTTTTGTATTTGATCCCGCTCTGCAGTTGATGAACCATTTGGTAACTCTCGAAGAATGAGCTCTGAAAATGCCTCCGGCCCCACAACAAAGACCACTGGAGTGAGCAGCTCCATCAAAACAGGTAAGGTGAATCCCTGCTTTTGAGTAATCTCACAGACTTGTAATGGCAGAGCCTTAACAGTGGACGGCTGCCAGGAGAAAGACGACAAGATTCTACGTGTTATTGAGAGAGTGGAGGGAGTGCGATCATCAAAAACTGCCTTGTTTCTTTCAATCCAGAGCTGCCAGCATGCATGTGCAGCAAAACTGACATGGGCAGACTTCTCCTTTGACCATAGCAAAAAACAATCTAAGACAGAGGCAGCTTCCCAATGAAGGTTGAGAGAAAAATGGGTGAGTATGCGCTGCCAGACAACCCTCGAAAAATGGTAGTGAATGAGGATATGGTGAATATCCTCTGCGGAATGGTTGCATAATTTGCAAATTCCTGGGCCTTCCCAACCTCTCTTTTGCAGCGAATCCCAGGTAAGTGTCTGTTTTTTTTAGAGAGCCAAATAAAGATTTTTATCTTGAGTGGAATTGGCCACTTCCACAACCGTTGGAACCATCGCAGATCAACATGGTAATTCAGCTGCTGTAGAAGGGTTGAGTAGATATTTTTAACTGTAGTGGAACCTGTAGCATCTCCCCCCGCCCAAATGATTGTATCGGAAGTATTGGAAAGAGAGATTCCTGCACTCCTAAGTGCTTGAGTGAATGCATCCCAGTCTGAAGCATCGACACCACCAAGATTAAGCTGACCACTTTTGTACCACATATTCGACAGAGGGGTGACAATGGAAGCCACACGCGCTTGAGCTAAACACACAATATTGCAGGATTCTAGATGAGATCTAAGCGAGGAAGGGAGAATCGAACGGTTCTCCAAGCCAAGAATCTTATCTCTTCCAAGAGAGATATCAGTACCCGAGTCGGGTCTCCATCTAAGCCAGTGCAAGATAACATTTGAAGAAAGGATTAGACCCTTCCAAAAAGGGGACGCCCTTTGTTGAAAATGCGATGGTTTTCTGATCCAATCTAAAAGAGACATATTTCCCAGGTATTTGTCTATAATGACAAGGTGCCAGAGGCTGTTATGGGTAAGTGCTCGCCAGAAGGAGTTCGCTAGGAGAGCTGTGTTAAAAATAGCTAAGTTTTTGAGTCCCCATCCCCCTGCTTGAATGGGTTTAGAAATGGTTTCCCAGTTGCAAAGGTGGAAGCGTTTAGTGTCATTCTGACCATTCCAGAGAAAATTGAAGGACAGCCTATGCAGAGGATTCAGAATCGAAGAGGGAATTTTCTCCAATGACATCCAGAAGATTGACATTCTTTGTAGCACTGAACTGACAAGGGTAAGACGCCCTCCTATGGACAACGACTTGTTGCACCAAAAGCATATTTTCCTTTCAAATTTTGCCACCAACCAGCGTCAGTCTTCAAAGTTTTTTGCCCCTGGCTTTAAAACATATCCCAGGTAATTGAATCCTTGGCTTATTCAATAAAAGTGAAGGGAAGAGATGCTTTTAAAGAACAAAGTTCTGTTTTTGATAACCCCCAAAAATGAGCAGTGGATTTTGCATAATTGATGCAGAGGCCCGAAGCAAAACAAAAAATCTGAAGCAGCTTTAGGATCACATTCCATTCCGAAGGAGTGGCCTTTGACATCAAGAGTACATCGTCAACAAACATTAGATGAAGCAAATTTATAAATTTTGAAACCTTTATACCTGAGATTTGATGATCAAAGACTTTTTTTGTTAGTAGCAGACTGAGGCCTTACATAATCATGATGAAAAGATACGGTGATAGTGGGCAGCCCTGACGGAGACCCCTCTCGCTTTTGAAAAATGTGGTCGCCTCTCCATTAATTAATACGACAAAAGTTGCGCTAGTAACACAGGCATGATCCAATTTGTTATATTTATGCCAAACCAGCTGAGAGTAAAATCAGCCTTAAGAAACCCCAGTGGATGCTGTCAAAAGCTTTTTTGAGGTCGAGCTTCAGTACCAGGGCCTTTGAGTTTTTCCTTTTGATGCTGTGGAGACCTTCATGAGCCGCTCCTATAGCATCCTGGATTCTTCTGCCTTTAAGAAATCCCATCTGTTCGGTAGAAAGACATCTTTCCAATATTGGCTTGATTCTGTTCGAGAGGACTTTTGAAATAATTTTGTAGATAAGATTGCAAAGGGAGATAGGACGGTAGTCGTTGAAGGAGACAGGGTTATTTTCCTTAGGGATTAATGCTAGAAATGTAGAATTTATGCTACCAATGACTTTGCCATTTAATCGCGAATGCTCCACCATTTGTAGAATGTCGTCTCCTACGAGGTCAAAGAAATGGATGAAGAACTCAGACGTCCATCCGTCAGGCCCGGGGCTTCTTTATTTTTTGAAATGGTTCAGGATATCTTTCAGCTCCAACAGTGTGACAGGTCTGTAAAGGTCATCTGCTTCCTCCTTGGTAACCATGGTTGGGTAAAGGTTTGCAATGAAGGAGCTTTCAGATAGGTAAGGGTTGTAACGGGCCTTGAAAAAATGTGTGAAATGTGAAACTGCCTCCTCTTTAATAGCTTGCTGCCCACAATGCGTGCCACCAGACTCACTAGAAATGGACCAAATGTATTTTTTATTCCTGTTTGAACTGGCTACCTTGTGAAAATAAGTAGTGTTGGCGTCACCGCTTCTAAGCTAGGTGGCTCTGCTCCGCAGCCTCCAGTTGTTTTCCTCCTCATGAAGTAAGGAATTCTTGTTAAATTCCAGCGTTGTCAAATGCTCACTGTCCTCTGCAGATAAGGTGCCTCTGCTGGATTTTTTTATGAGCTTTGTTATCTCAATCTCTAGATTATTTAAATTGAGGTTGTCTTTTTCCTTTTTTGTTTTATACCAAGCTTTTGTATGAGCTTTAATGACCTTTAATTTCCATACCAATCGCTGCTGGGGATTGACTTCTTGCAAAAAAGAAGGGTTCTTCCAAACATTATGAGCTAAAAGACAAAAATCCGGATTCACAATGATGGTTGAACTTGAACGGGTACGCTTTGTGCACAGTTGTGGTTTGCCATTGCAATAAGACAGGAGCGTGGTCAGATATATAGGGTAGTTCCACCCACGATTTTGATAGTTTTGCCTGGGTAAGTAATCGCTTGGATACTAAGAATCTATCCAAGCCTCTGGCAATTGCTTACTAAACTCACCTTACTAAGAAAAGAATGATAATGCTTATTAAAAAAAAGAAAAGAATGATAATGCTTATTAAAAAATAAACTCACCTTACTAAGAAAAGAATGATAATGCTTATTAAAAAAAAGAAAAGAATGATAATGCTTATTAAAAAAAAGAAAAGAATGATAATGCTTATTAAAAAAATTAAAAAAATTGGACCCCTTGGTGCATGAAAATAAAGTTTGTTTAATTAATAAAAATAAATGTTTAATTAATTAAAAAATAAAATTTGTTTAATTAACAAAAATAATAGGGTTAATTAAAAAAACAACAATAATAAAAAATAAAAATAACAATTAAACTCACCTTACTAAGAAAAGAATGATAATGCTTATTAAAAAAAAATAATAAAAAAAATGAAATGAAATAATAAAACAAAAATGAAATGAAATATTGGACCTCTCTCGGTGCATGAAGGAGGTATAGATTTATGCTGATTGAAGCTTGAACCATACAGTGGAGAAGAGTGATTATATTTGTATTAGAAAAGGGTGTAGGTGAACCATACAGTGGTTTTAAGTACAAAATTTTGGAATTGGCTGTACCTTGTTATAAAAAACACCTTGTTATCAAAAACCATAAAGCCTAGTATGTAAAAGATCCTTTATCTTGACTTTCTTACACTGCTTATGAGTGGGGGTGATGCTCTTTTCTTAGACTGCTTATGTAGGAAGTATTTAAAGTTGGCGGAGAGCCTACTAATTTGTGGGTCTCTTGTGTTGGGCAATGTGTTTATGGGGGAACTAGAGGGGTTTCCCTAATTTTTAGCGTGGCATCTAGAGTTGAATGGATGCTTTTTGTGTTTGTTAAGGGGTTTTTGTTGCTTTTTGAGCTATCACTTGCCCCTCATCAAGATTGAGAGGTTGTGTTTCATTTTTAAGCCCTTGTGATCTCTCAACCTCTTTGCTTTTCTTTTTCGTATCTTCTAGGTTTTCAAGGGCTTCAAACTTCTTGTTCTCTTTGGATGGGCCTTCCTAAGTTTGCTTTGATTGCCATGGCCCCTAAGTTTATGGATTTGCTTGTCTAAATGGATTCTGCTTCTTTTCATTGGATGGTTTCGAAGACAATTTTGAGGGAGAACGATTCTTTTGGATCTTTTGAGTAGCACTTGAAGGGAAG
>ML827088.1:24440-40459 GCA_009831015.1 Picea engelmannii | reverse complement strand
CGCTTGGTTACTCACTCAGTCTTGGTTTTGGGCCTATCTGTTGGTCGAGCAAGAAGCAAGCTGCCATTGCTCTATCTTCAGTCGAGGCAGAGTACAGAGGGGTAGTTAACATAACCATTCAGGCTATGTGGCTACAACATTTTTTCACTGAGTTGGGCATTCAGTTTCATCAGCCGATCGTCATTTGGTGTGACAACCAGAGCACTCTGAAGTTCTGCAGAGATCCAGTTCAGAGGCAGCGGACGAAGCATATTGAGATTCACATGCACTACATCCGAGACTTAGTACACGAGGGGATCATAGACTTACAGCTCTGTCCTTCAGCAGAACAGACGATAGACATTTTCATCAAGACCTTCACTGAGCAGAAATTCCATTCTCTGCGAGGTCGTCTTGGAGTGAAGGACACAGTTGCCTAGCAATTGTAGTTCTTCTTTTTACATACATTGTACCTTGAGGGGGGGTTTTTCCCATGAGGTTTTTCCTCTTTCCTCACTTTATTTTTAGTGTATCTTTTGTACTTGGGTACCTAACATGGCCTCGTTGCCGAGACCCAATCTTTATTTTCACCATAGTGATGTTCAGGGGGGGGTGTTGGAGTTACTTCACACATATCTAGGATTTTTTTTTCCTAAAGTTTTTATTTGTTTATTAGTCATAATTAGTTATTATCCAATCTCCTATATTTTAGGAGAGAGTATTCCACTTGGAGAATATTCTCTTTCAGTTCACACTTCAGTTTGACTAGTTGAGTTGAGTTTAGATGTTGCATTGGGATCATCACCATGCAACATTGGGATCATCACCATGCTAATTCGACATTGCCTTGGTATCATCACCAGAGTGACGCATTAACCTTGATTCCTTGAGTTAACTCCTCACTACTTTTTGTTCAGTTAGTTAACTGAAGACTAGTTGACTAGTTAACTCAACTAGGTGGCAGTTCACTCTCGTAACTGCCTGAGAGACTAGAATAGGTGACAATTCACTCCCGTAACTGCTGGTGTGTGTCCAGATCACTCTAGACCACCACTATGGCGACTTGGTTCACCTCAAGTTGAACTCATTGAGTTATACAAAGTATATCATGTGTAAATTATTCATTATTCATAACGGTTAATGAGAATTCTTCCATTCTTTCTCTCCTTCTTTTTCCAATTATCTCTGCAAATGTGTGTATTATTGTTTAGCTATATCTATTCTGTGTAGGTTCAACACATTTACAGTGTTCATATTAACTTTGACAATCCAAACTTGCAAAGAAAAGCTCTACTTCACATAAATAAATTTGTACATACAAATCACAATACCTTAGACAAAAATAACACATCTTTATTCCAAAGCTTGGGAGCTTTTCACTCATAAGTTATTTCACTCACCAAATCCACTTGCAAAAGGAAAGAGTAAACCCTTATATAGGTTTCAAATTTATCTCTTACAATAAACAAATATTTGTGTTTTTAGATCCATTAGTCTTCAAAAGATAAATCAGAGAATAATCATCTCTAACCATGTAACAACATCCAAAAATAGTACATATAGATATATATCCACATGTGTGTCCTCCAAGATATATCCCACATCCCTCCAAGATATGTATCACATGTGAACCATGCATGGAGTGTGTACAATAACAACCTCCATATGTGGACAAGTAGATCCATGAATAAATGCTCAAGATAAGTGCCAAGTAACCAACTACAACCACATGTGTTGCCTCCATGACCAAATTGTACATGAAGTGTAATGAAGAATGTGCTCATGTGGTATGTGCCATCTTCTCATGATATTAGATCATGTAAATGTGGATGCCCTCAACAAACTACAACCACACGTGTGGCCTCCATGACCAAATTGTACATGAAGTGCAATGAAGAATGTGCTCATGTGGTATGTGCCATCTTCTCATGATATTAGATCATGTAAATGTGGATGCTCTCAACAAATGGGAGATGTGTGCAAATAGCCTCCTCTAGTGGATGGGCCACTACTCTACTCAGGTTTTCGATAAGGTAATTCAATCAATAATTTGAAGTTGTTAAAGCCAAGTAACTCAGGGGGAAATTAGGGATAACTTTGTTTGTTGACTTTCTGAAATAGATGTCTCAAGTCTGGATCAATCCTAACTTATCCGATTCATTATCTCCTTTTCTCCTTAAGTCTTGTAGGGTATAGAGATATCGATTGAGATCTCGTATTCTTTCACCCTGATCTCATTATATTTGTATCCCTCCAGAGAATGATCCAAGTATAGATGAGGACATAATTTTGGAGAGAATGACCTGGCTTGTTCATTTCGGAGCACCATCATACTAACTAAGTGGGAAGCCTGCCAATGGTGTATAATATTCCCACCTGGTCCTTTTAAGGGGAGGAAAGGTAGGGCTGTGAGGTCTTTAAGGGGGAGAAGAAATTAATACTACTACCCATATCTTAGCAACCATGAACTGCAAGGAAGACCTTCTTTCTTCACTAGGGCGTAATTATGTATAAGAAAGAAAATAATAATTACTAATGCAAGTCGGGGATCAAAGAAACCTCGGTCATACCTTCCAACCACTGATCTTTCCTCAAGTAGGAGCAATAGAAAATGGAACCTTAGTGATATAAAGGGATTTCCGTGACCTTTTATTGCTAAATACGGTTCTTTATTTCTACCTCCTCCCTCTCTCATTATGACCATGGAAAGGAGTGTAATAGATGCCTCAAAAGGTGGGGGGCTCAAGTGAAATTGGACCATAAGTTATGTGAGCTCCAACTTTTAAGTGTGACAACCCTCAAAAGATGTGCAATAAATTGCACAAGTAGCACGTGTGGCTCCAAAGTATAGCAACCACCCATAGATGAAGGCAAGTGAAATATATCTCACAATAGGGGGTTGACTAGCATAGAATAAACAACACCATAAGCAAGAGGCTAAGTCAACAAAACCCCAATATCCTCCATGAGCATGGAATGGCTCCTCTCCAATGAGAAAATTACACCTAATCACGTGAAATGTCTTCACATGAGTTCAAGTAAAGGCTTCCGTGTATACTCATCATAAAATACCACCTCATTTTCAAAACATAACCAAACAACCAAACACTCTAATAGATGGAGTCTATCTCTACTTAAGGAAATAATTGGTTGAGTTTTAAGCATGTGTTAAATTACCACTTAGGAATTAAGGAAATAAGAAGATATTAATGAAATAATATTGCAACCATCATAAATAATGCAGATAAAAAAGTAAACATAAGGAACAACAAACCATAACAACAAGCTTGATAACAAAGTTCGACACACGTTTTCCTACGTCTCTGGGCCTTTGTCTCAGTGGGGAAGACTTTCTTATTAATCTTCAATGATTCAAAAGTACATCAGAAATGCATCAAAAGGATTACAAACTGGTTTGGCTGTGTTTTTCTCGACCTCAAGAATCCAACACAACTAACGACACTAAAAAAGGTTGAGCGTAGCCCCCAAAAATGGCCTCCAAAGTTTCGTTTCCTCAATGGCTTCCCTGCATAAAAATGGCTTAGGCTTTCAAAAACTTCATTATTTTGCTATCTCTAAACCTCCTTTCCATGGAAAACAAGCCTGGTTAAGTAGATTTGGAGATGGGGGTCGAAATCCAACTTCCCCCCATGATTTGGGCCTCTTCTTGGGCTCAGATCCCCTCTTTTAGGGAAAAAATCCAATAAAATCAGGGTATTAATCATTAAAATCCCAAACCTATAGTAAAAAACCCACTTTTGGGAAAAATGTGCGCTAGCTCTTTTAGGTTTAGCCCCTGGTCACATGCCTTGATTAGCGGGTAGCCCCCGCTGATCGAGCGCTTCCTTTCCAAAACTCTCAATATGCACCACAAAACAAATAATATATAGATCCCTTGCAAGTCGGATTGCATGGCATGTTGGTAATACCTTGTTGGTGAAGGCGCTAGGTTTGGCAGAGATCATGGGGTCGACCCTCCTAGCACCCCTTTTGGCTCTTTTCGAATACCTAATTCGAACTTAAATGCATTCTTTGACAATTGGTGTACCGAGGATCATAGTAGCCCGATTGGTCGGGTGGTAGTTCCAAATTTTTTGGCTTGACCGGAGGTTTGGAGTTTGAAACCTGCAGAGTATTAATTTTTTTTTGGCCTAGCCAACATTGTATAAATCCAGGGCGCCACGTGGTGCCTTCTAATTGGGCCACAAGTCACCTGTGATTGGACCGTATAGTCTAGTCACCAACACAGTCATCACCACGTGATTGTCTTGTCATCCTGCCACGTCATTGTCGTACCCTGAGCTTGCCACGTCATCATTCGTATAGAAAAGTCCCCTACCACTTCAACATTCCGTACAACCACATGTCACATCCATACAGTTCCACGTGTCGCGTCCGTACAGTCCACGTGTCAATTTTTGATTGGTCCACATCAGCCTCTGAAAAAGAAAAAAATGAGTGAAACGTGTCACCTCCTCATGCTGCCACTTGTCTCTACCGACATCATCATGATGTCATGATGACGTCAGTAGTACGTCCTGTTGACTGTTGACTTTGACCAGTTGACTTTTTCCCCTGTTTGGGAAGTCGATCAAAACGCGATAACTTTCGCATACGATGTCCATTTTCAGAAAACAATATATCGTCGGAATCGACGTGATGAGACCAATGCAATGGAGTGTTTTTCATCCGATCATGAGAACTTTGATTTTTAGGCCTTCCTGGATCCATTTTGGATCATGCCTTCCCACTAAGACCTTTTGGTCCTCCAAAAGGGTATTAACCAGTCATTAAGTGCGGGATAGGCCACCCCGTTTGTCCTTTGTCTTTAAACTCTATCCTGTGCACCTGTCACATCATAATCAATTGCAAAAAAACCATGATAACTGCAAGCATATTGTTAGCCACTTGAACTCGTTCACATCTTATTGAATCCACTACCATCCATGTTGAAAACATTAGCAGCGATAACATCAGAAATATGACTGAAACTAAACCAATATGTTTGATGTGCTTGCACGACATTAGCTTATCTTGAAGCAAAGTATGATTGAATTTCCATTCTACAACCATCTCATGTTCATGCTTACGATAAACTGCTTTACTTGGCACAATTATAAGTGTATTGCTTGCATAAACTACCTTCCTTAATTGTTCCATTGTGACAAGAGATTGATTCGCTGTTAAGTGATGAGCATATAAAACATATTCATTGCCTTCTTTAGTTAAGTGATATTGATTCTGTTCCTTGTAGGAGATTGCTTTGTGATCAAATAAATAAGGGTTGCCTAAAACCATTCCACATTCATTTAGTGGAACCACATCACACATTACCTCATCCACAAACTTTGATGATTGTTATGTGCAATTTATGATTGTTGCTTATTCATTTAAGTGAGTAAGGTTTATGATATAGATTAGTTGTCAATCCCAATTGTTTAACCACTTCCTCTGAAATCAATTTATATTGAGATCCACTATCTATCAACGTGTCGATCTTAGTATGTTTCATTATGACCCTTATGTGAAACAATTTACTTCTAGAATCATATCCATCACCAATTTTACTTGACAAACCAACTACTTTGATCTTAGTCTCATCAGCTGAATCATATCCTAAGTCTGTTGACCATGTTGCTGTTGCAACTGTTTGCCTCCCTTTCTTTTCTTTGAACCACTTCAGTCTCTTCTCTAGATGCAATTTCTAGCAATGGTCATCATCATGCCCTTCTTTCTTGCAATTCTTGCAAGAGAGTTTCTCTTCCTTCATGGTCGCTGAACTTGCTTTCTTTCCATTCCCCTTTCTTTTGTCTTCTTTCCTTGAAGACGATTCCCCTGATACACCAACTCCTGTTTTCCTTGCTTCAATATATGTTGCTTGAACAAAAACCTCATCAAGATTAGTAGGTCCAAACATAAATACAATGTTACGAATATGTGCAGGAAACCTCCTATATACTTCATAAGAGTTTCTTGTGTATGTTATTGAATATTTAACATTAATGCCATTTTAAAAATTCATCTGTGTATTCTTGCACCGTTTGTACTTTTCTTCGTTTAAGACTTCGCCATTCAATTAAAGCCTTTTCCTTATAACCCAAAGGATAAATTGCTTTCTAAGTGCAAAAACAAAATCTTTCTATGATGGAAATATATTACCAAGTTATTGAGTACCATGTTGCAATTTACTCTTCCACCAGATGAGTGCGATGCTTGCAAGACGAAGCGATGCCAATTTGATTTGGGTTTCCTGATCTTTGATTTGTTGCACACTGCAATAAACTTCCATCTGTATGACCCAGTTATCAAGCCTCTCAACATTGACTTCACCATCATACATGGAAAATTTAAATTTCTTAAGTAATGACATATCATGCTTATGTCTATGAGAATGTTTTCTTGCGGTAGAAGTTGCACTTGTACTTGAAGAAGAAGAAGATGATGGAGATGAAGGAGGTGAAGGAGGAGGTTTAGGAGGATCCTCTCCTTCTTCACTTTTGTCTTGTTTTGAAGATTCCCCTTGGAATGGCCTCTTCCGTTCCAAGTAATCATCATATAATACCTTTACCATTTATGACATGACAAATGATGTCTTTTGAAACTTTATCTCGTTCCGAGATATTCCTTATTCTGATGCCATCTTCTCACTTTGAGATGCCCTCTTTCTCGATCCAATCTCAATATCCCCTTCTACAAGATTGCCTTCACCACGACTTAGCTTTTCCCTGGTAATCATGCAAACTCAAACAACCAACTGTTAACCTACTCTGATACCACTTGATCCAAAAATGATATTTTAAAGACTTTGTTGAGTTTTAAGCATGTGTTAAATTACCACTTAGGAATTAAGGAAAGAAGAAGATATTAATGAAAGAATATTGCATCCATCATAAAGAATGCAAATCAGAAAGTAAACATAAGGAATAAAAAACCATAACAACAAGCTTGATAATGAAATTCGACACAAGTTTGCCTACGTCTCCGGGCCTTTGTCTCAGTGGGGAAGGATTTCTTATTAATCTTCAATGCTTCAAAAATACATAAAAAATGCATCAAAATGATTACAAACTGGTCTGGATATGTTCTTCTCGACCTCAAGAATCCAACACAATTGACGAAACTGAAAAAGGTTGAGCGTAGCTCCCAGAAATGGCCTCCAAAGTTCACTTCCTCAATGGCTTCCCTGCATGAAAAATGGCTTAGGGTTTCAAAATATTCATTATTTTGTTGCCTCTGAACCTCCTTTCCAGGAAAGCAAGGTTGGTTAAGTATATTTGGAGATGGGGGTCGAAATCCAATTTCCCCCATGATTTGGGCCTCTTCCTGGGCTCAGATACCCTCTTTTAGGGCAAAAATCCAATAAAATCAGGCTATTGATCATTAAAATCCCAAACCTATATAAAAACCCACTTCTGGGAAAAATGCATGCTAGCTCCTTTAGGTTTAGCACCCGATCACGCACCCTAGTCTGCGGGTAGCCCCCGTTGACCGAGTGCTTCCTTTCCAAAACTTGCAATATGCACCACAAAACAAATAATATATAGATTCCTTGCAAGTCAAATTGCATGGCACGTTGGTAATACCTCGTTGGTGAAGGCGCTAGGTTTGGCAAAGATCGCGGGGTCAACCCTCTTGGAGCCCCTTTTGTCTCTTTCCAAATACCTAATTCGAACTTAAATGTATTCTTTGACAATTGGTGTACCGAGGATCATGGTAGCTCGATTGGTCAGGTGGTAGTTCCAAAATCTTTGGCTTGATCGAAGGTTTGGAGTTCTAAACCTGTGGAGTATCAAACAAAAGTTTGGCTAAGCCAACAATGGTTAAATCTGGGGTGCCATGTGGCACCTTCTGATTGGGCCACGTGTCACCCTGTGATTGGATTGTATGGTCCAGTCACCAACACAGTGAATGCACAATCAACACCACGTCACCGTCATGTCAGCCTACCACATCATTGTCGTACAACCACGTGTCGTACCCTGATCCTGCCACATCAACATCTATACAACCAAGTCACTTGCCACGTCAACTTTCCGTACAACCATGCGTCGCATCTGTACAGTGCCACATGTCGTGTTTGTACAATACACGTGTTAATTTTTTATTGGTCCACATCAACCCCTGAAAAATCCAAAAATGAGTGACACATGTCACCTTCTTGTGCTGCCACGTGTCTCTCCTGACATCATCATGACGTGAGCAGTACGACTTGTTGACTGTTGACTTTGACCAGTTGACTTATTTCTCTGCTTGGGAAATCGATCAGAACGTGATACTTTTCGCATACGATGTCCATTTTCGGAAAACAATGGTCAAAATCAGCGTGATGAACCCGATGCAATGGCGATGGTTTCATCCAATTCCAATAAATTTGATTTTTAGGACTTCTTGGATCCATTTTGGATCAATCCTTCTTCCACCATTGCATTGACACACCATTGGTTTTCTCATTAGTTCATTGTTTACCTCCCTTTGAACTTGGCTAACGCACTATCTCGCTTCTGCCAAACCTCACCGACTCACATTTTCATCATTGACGAAATTCGAATGATAAATGTCGTCTCACCGATATTGGTCACATTATTATCGCACACACGCCTTTTACCAACTAATTCACTTCTACTCATGCTGTTGCATCACATAACACTGACGCTCTCTCCCTTTCGCTTCATTACATTTCTTATTGACGAGGTTCACCTCTTCTTCCTGACACGCTACTCATTGACAAGTTTCCCTCTCATGTCGCAAATGCATCAATGGAAAGGTGTCAACCCATCATCGTCGTCAAGCACATCGAGGACAATTCACTTCCTCTCTCCAATGTTGATAATGTCTGTGTAACTCACTTTCGCCTTGAGGCTTATCTCGTCCCCCTCCCAACCCAGATGCTTTCTTATTTCATTCATCAATCAATCTCCTTACATTTCCAATGATTAAACTATCCACACCTATCTAGAAAATTGGTCAATAATTGCCTATCTCACCTGATTTGCTTAAGATCACAGTCATAATCAAGTTTTAGTGTTTCTAGTGGCTTTCTTCACACACATGGTACTAACTTGTTTCTTTTGCGTTTCTTGACGTTACAACTAAATATTCATCGTGGAAGCCTCGCCTAGCATCAAATGGGTTAATCATAACACCTACAGGTCTTGTGTTGGTTCTGAAACGCACTTTGGGAGAAATTTGGTCATTTTAGCTATTAGATAGTGCTAAGCGCACTGGACGTCAGTTGGAAGTTTTGGTGGATTTATAAATTTTTGATATTAGTGCATAACCTCAGTATTAATGGGTGGATCAATAGCCTATATATCGCATATGACCCAACCACTGAGGAAATTAAATTTGGATGAAGCACCAACGAACACGAAATCCAAAATTTCATTAAAAAAAATGCCTTTGGGCTTAATTTTTCGGCATCCGTCAAAGTAAATACTTCATCTTTGAAACATGATAATTATATTATTCTCTCCATTATGATTCCAGTGTAACTGACGGAATCAAAATCCAAAGTGTGGAAGTGCCAAAACGATCTTCTAGGATTTCCCACCATGCAAGCCTCGATAGTCGTGGCCATCATTAAAAACATATCCACTCAAATTATAGAACAAAATGTCTAGTTATCTTTATAGAAACGTTTCTTTGTTCTCTCCGCGTTGTAAAAAATGACACCTTCATCGAGCATCGTATGAGGAAGTTATAGGCTTTTGAACTCAAGCTCTCATTGTCTCTTGCCAGTTCGACACTCATAATTTTTCCAACTTTTGCTTTCCCTAGAAGGAGGAGTTCTCTTCAAATCTTTCGAGCTGCTCAGAGGAGTTTCCAACAAAGCCTCTGAGCAAGTTCAGGGAATTTTTTAAGAAAGCCTCCGATCAATTTCAAAGAAGTTGTTAAGAAAGTCTCCAAGTAGGTCAGAGGAGTTGTCATCAACTCCTCCGAGCAAAAGATAACTGTCTCTCGTAAATTGTCGATAACTTTTGACTTGGGTGTCCGTTCTGCGAATTTTTTATACCGTTGGAAAGGTATTTCATATCTCAACAATATTATAGTTATGTGATTTAATAAATTCCTAATGCATGGTATAGTTATTCCAGTTTCGAGGAGTTCCCATCAAGGTCAGAGGAGTTAGTTCAAACTCCTCCGAGCAGAAGAAGACTGAATTTCGTAAAATGTCATAACTTTTGACTCAGGTGTCTGTTTTGAAACATCTTTATACCGTTGGAAATATATTTCTGAAATACACAACTTTCTAGTTATGCTATTTTAGAAATTCCTAATGCATGGTACACTTATTCCAGTTTGGAATATTTCCCTTCAACTCTTCTCAGCTGCTTGAAGGAGTTCCCTTCAATTCTTTTGAGCTGCTTAGAGGATTTGCCTTAAAATCCTCCAAACAGTTTGGAATTCTTTTTAAGAAATCCTCCGAGCAGGTCGGAGGAGTTGCCATCAACTCGTCCGAGCAAAAGAGAACCGTCTCTCGTAAATCGACCATAACGTTTGACTCAAGTGTCCGTTTTGTGACTTCTTTATACCGTAGCAAAGGTATTTCATAGCTCTACAACTTTCTAGGTATGTTATTTGAGAAATTACTAATGAATGATACCCTTATTTCAGTTCATAGGAGTTACCATCAAGGTCAAAGGAGTTAGTTCAAACTCCTCCGAGCAGAAGAAGACCGACTTTCTTAAAATAGCTGGAACGATTGACTCGGGTGTCCGTTTTGCACCTTCTTTATACCATTGGAAAGGAATCTTTGAGATATACAACTTCCTAGTTATATGCTTTGAGAAATTATTAATCTATGGTATACTTATTTTGGATTAATATATGACACCTTATTGACAGCCTCGAAGAACACGATAACTTGACCGCGAGTGGAGGAACCATGAATCGAACTCAGGGAAGTTTATAAATTATACTTCAATTATTATATGCCCCATTTATTTGCATTCAAATGATTATTCTTGATAGTTTCTCTGGATTTACTCTTATCTATTGCATGTTGAATGTTGTCTGGTATCAAGTAAAGGAGGATCGCGCTCAACATTCTCACGATGAAATCTACAACTAAAGATGATGATAGAGAAATAGCGAAAGATCAACAAATAAAGTATCAGGAAACTTTATGAAGCACAGATCTAGAAAATCCATGATGATCGACTGTCAAACTCAAGACAACGAAGATGCCCCCACACCCAAAGCCAGTCTTCATGACGCGCAAGACACATATGGCTGAAATCCATGTCGACCCACTAGCACTAGGAGACAAATTCAAAAGGTAACCATTGTCCTTATTCCTCATCATTACAAAGAGGACGAGGACAAACGCTGGAAGACGAAAGGTCACCGAGGGAGATGAAAGGCCAAAGGTCTTATTGAACCTCAATAAATACTAGAATAGAACCCAGAGAAAGGGATTTTGGCTCTTCAAACATTGTACACCTCTGAACTACTTCGGGAATACAATGTCAACTAAAATTGGAGAGTTTTCCTAAGAGTTTTCATGTACTATTGCTGAAACTGTTAATACAGAGAAGCCCTTAGGGCTAACTTTTCATTGAGAGAAGGACTTGCATGTATTGTTGTTTTGATGTAAAGTATTTCAAGAAGAATGTTTGTTGTTCACATGGGTTGTAAGAGCATGTTTGTTTATGGACTATTTTGATGCAATATATGTCTTCTTGAAGTTTTGTCATTCTTCTTATATTAAATGTCCTGAGAGAATGAGCTGCAAATGTATGTGATATAGTGGCTTAGACTATTCTGGTTATATATTCATGTGCATGTGTTATATGAATTTATTTCTTAATTTCAACTATCTGGGTGAAGCTATTGGTAGAGTTATTTTCATGCTACAACTCATTCACTTATGTTAATTTTCTCCTATCTAGGATATATTAGATTAGAATTAGATTTGGCCTGCATTTATATAGTCTTCATTTACATCTTCCGTTTGAAAAACCACCCATCACTCACCCTCATCGGTGGACCGAGCCGCAACTGGTAGAACCAAACGAACAATGGCTGCCGGGACAAAATTCAGATGGGTTCCCTATTCCAAACAGTAAGAGGTCTAATTGGGACTTCTTACCGGGGATAACCCCTTACTGTTGTTGGGTGAATTTGGGCCCGTCAACATAATTGGCGCTAGAAGGAGGTCCAAATGACAAGCCTTCCCACGTGGAGTCATTTCACTTAACTCTTAACCATCCCATGGATCCTCTCTGTACCTCTGTATGAGATGACCCTTTGAGTCTTCCAAGACCCATCAAGGCCATCTCAATCAAGACAATTAATCTCTTGTGAAATCCCAAATTCTATGGTGAAGGACATGCCTTTGAATTCACACAACTCAAACGATTTGACATCGCTCGACGAAATCTTAAGATTGTACAAGACAATGAAACATGTCGATTGTTCATCCTCACATTCGAAGGGCGAATTAAAGCATGTTTTAGTACATTACCAACAAAATCAATTCATAGCTGGAAACAATTCATGGAAATGTTTATCGATGCTCATGAAAATTATGTTTATGATGAATTCGTTGATGAATTGAAAGAAATCTGTAGGCTAAGGAATGAATATGAGAATGATTTAGTTCAAAGAGTCATGCATATTTACTATAGATTTCATGAAAAGGGATGAACCCTCAAGCCAATAAATATTTGATTGGTTTTCATATCTCATGTCTATTTTTGAATAATGCAATCTGAACAATCAAGCCATCTCTTATTCACATAATTTAGATCCAACCACAAACAATATAGGAGGCATAATCTTCAACCAGAACTCTGACAAAACTGTGGTGGAATATTTATTAGTAATCCAAGACCTCGTAGCCCCGGAGTGTGAACCATGTAATGATACCCCTTCCGAAAATCATGATCATATTCTGGTTTTCGATGAATCTCTTATCGAAGAAATCCCATCATCTTCAGAATTTAAATATCTTCATGCACTGTATACAAATCTGTTTCATGATTATCATCCACATGAGAAACCATCTTTTTATCATGTAATACATTCTTCACAATACCTTTTTGGTAACGAAACGTTGAATGAATACCATATCAAGAAGAGTGCCCAACCTTAATCAATCAAACACTCATTCTGAATGACACTTCATCCGGGATGTATCACTTTGAAACCCCTTCACAATCTCAATTTCCGGAACATGTTGAATCACAATTTAATCGTAATGATCCTGTTTTTGATGACTACTGTTCTGTTCCAAAATTGAGTGTGGATACTGTTAAACATGAAATTTGCACAGCTAGGTACCTCTCCCTAAGTGTCGTAAGTGTCATATAAGTGTCTCATACACCTTCACACCACGGAATAACCTATGTTACAATCCCTAGTCCATGTGGAGGAGGGATATATTACATGAAGGCCAAAATACAAAGTGCACATGAATTATTATTAATATTAACGAAAAAGAAATTAATTAAGTGCACATGAATTATTATTAATATTCATGAAAAATAAAGTAATTAAGTGTGAGAATCCACCTCACATTTGGTTTCCTATTTTTTTAGGGAAGGTGGAGGATCTCATGGATGGTTTAAATATTTCCTCCTTAAATTCCTTGAGAGATATTTCCTCCCTAAAATCCTTAATAAATATTTTCTCCTCAAATATCTTAGAGATCCATTCTTTAGTGGATCTGATGAGAGATCCTCTCCATGGTGGTTAAGCATACAAATCATATATAATGAGGGCTTTCCATGGAGGAAGGAGGCATGGGAGAGTTTAGAGATACCCAACTTATGATCTCATGAGAAGTGGAGACTTGAGGATATCAAACCTCTGATTTTGGGAGCTTTGTGCAAGGGATGGACGAAGAGGACTTGGAGAGGCTGCTGCGACTTCATATACGATTTGTAAGTATCTCTTTTGAGTTCTTATTAATATATATGTGCTTGGTATGTTTCCTTCAACTTTGTGTACATTTACATGGGCTTGTCTCTTTTGATGAATCTGGTTTTAAACTAATCATGGTAGAATAAGAAGTATGCTTTGTCTTCGATGTTTATTGGATTGTAGGACTCGTTAAAGGGCTTGGAGATCAAGCTCAACTTGGACTGAGCGAGGACAAACTTCGTAAAAAGGTACTCATACTTTCTTCCTCTTCTTTATTGACTAGCTTAGCTATGTTTAAAGGAAAGTCAGTGTTCAAAGTTAACACTTTTTTGTCTTGGTCATAGGGGTCTAAGATCCAAGAGAGAATTCACCCGTTCGTAGGGGAATTTTCCTATAACAGAAATTGGTGACCATACTGAGGATATTTGAGATTTGATACTTATCACTCCTCATTGTCTTGATTGGAGCTTGAATTTTTTTTATAAATGTGAAATTTCCCTTTCTTGCTGCTTGGTTTGTCGGGATAGTTCGAGTGATTTCTCTTTTTCCCTGTCTTTTCTTGGATTCTTCTCTGCATTTTCTTGTACTCATTGAATTTTTGTTAGTTGTTGAATATTTGATTGAGTTCTTGTTCGAACAAGTTTCTACTTGTTTTCTTTCAATTCTCATTGCTTTGAGTGCATTCTTTGTTTGAAGCCCTTTTTGCTTCGTGTCTTTTACATCTGCATTTGAATCTTTCTTTTAATTGAAAGTAGTGGAGCATCAAAGGATTTGCATTTACTATATTTATACATTAGAATCAAGCAAAAAAGATAGTTGCTTTCTTGCTTTTGGGTAGTGAAACTAGCTTGCATTTGAAGTAGCAAAATTGCATGGTTTTTGACATTTTTGGTCTTGATTCATTTCTTGAGGATATTGATATTGATGAGTTTAATAAAATTTTGGGACATTGTGCATTTGGGAATGATAAATGTTTTCTCCTTCTCGTAATATAACTTTCATCGAAGTGAAATGTTTGCATTCTCATTTCTTTGCCTTGTTTAGAGTCGGTCAAAACATCATTTAGTCCATGCCATTTTCCTCTTGAGTAAACAACAACCTTAAAAATCAAGCGCTAAACTAAAATTTATCAGACATTTTTACATTTTCTGGTAGCAAACCTACATTAGCTTAGGGCATAGGGATTTGGAATAGGTTGACATGATAACTTTCCAAAGCTATCAAACAAACTTAGAATCCTGCGATAGGGAGAGTAAAATCCAATTTTCGTATAAGCATCACTGGGATCCCCCTCTCACACATGGGTTACGCAAGAGGTCACGTTCGGGAGAGAAATGAAGATTATCCCTCCGAGGCTTAACCGTTCGTAGTATCCAGAGCGTATATTGGGGGTTCTTCTTGAGGTCCAACTGTCTTCATTTTGTCTCGGTCCTTAGTGAAATACGAATCCGTTCGGGGTCCTTTGGAGTTCTACCAGTCCACTTGTCCTCAGTTCTCTCAAAGGATTTCAGACTTGTTATCCTGCCCATACGTTCGGATTGGACTGTCGAATGTACCCTCCCAGAGGTTGATTTCTAGTTGGTGACCTTAGTATCCATAATATTTAGGGTCCTTACACAAGGTGACGGTGAAGGGAAGTCTTCGCTGTAGCTGTAACAGACGTTGGTCAAACTCACTCAGGCTCCTTGGGGGGTAAATCCATGTTTATTGTGTGGAATATTGCACCAAGGCGTAAGTCCATTAAACAGGTCACCAACGTAACTGATCCACCCGCTCTATCCCAGAACCTTCCTATATTGATCTCGTGATGTTGGATTTCATCACCAACTAATGGTTTCATTATGGGAAGGTTTGTTTGAATGTTTGCTTCTCATATTTGTAGCGTGTGTTGTTTATTTTCCTTAGTGGACCTTAGGTCGAGTCAGTGTTAATGGCATCAAATCCCGGGAGTACAAACAGAGGAGTCCCTTTTCCTGGGGAACCTTTCACCCTTCCTTCTTTTGGAAACATAGGTCCTCCGTGCATTGTGTTATAACCCTATAATTTATAGGATCAACTGGTGACTGAAAATTTTATCCTTTCATTGTTTTGGTTGCCAAATGATTTTTCATTCTGCAAATAATTTGAGAAAAAAGAAAGAAAAAGAAAAATAAAAAGAAAAGAAAGAAAAAGAA
>ML827088.1:0-24390 GCA_009831015.1 Picea engelmannii | reverse complement strand
TAGTGAATAAATTTGACCAAACTGCCTAATCTTGGTCAAATAACCCCAGGATAGAGTAATTTCTTAGTCCAATAGTTTAATTTGGGCTAAATGTCATAGGTAATTAGGTTAGAGCATAGGGTAGTTTGCTTTATTTCAATAAAACAGGCATGATGATCAATGTTGAACCCTATCTTTGATGCTTGAAAGTTGAATGTCTAATCCCATGGTGATAAAAACAAGGAAAGCTTGGACAAACCCACTTAAAGTGCTTATCTTAAGTTTTCAGAGAAAATATGAGTTTGCGCTCACAGATTAAAGACAACGCACAGATAAACGGTTGAGGTGCTAGCGCTCAGATCTACGGTTGATAAGTTTTTTCGGACCCCCTCGACCGTTCTATCTTTAACGGTAGGAGGGGTGGGGGTCCAGAATCATGTATAACAAAAGCACACATCTGAACGACTGAGGCGTTGGCCCCTAGATCCATGGTTGAGATTGAATTCTGGACCCCCCCGACCGTTCTGCTTTTAATGGTGGGGGGGGGTCCATAATCATGTATAACAAAAGCACACATCTGAACGACTGAGGCGTTGGCGCCTAGATCCATGGTTGAGATTGAATTCCGGACCCCCCCCGACCGTTCTGCTTTTAATGGTGGGGGGGGGGGGGTCCGGAATGTTGGTTAAACATTGTGCTCAGATCTACGGTCCAGTGACAGGCGCACCGATGGACGAATGACGGTATTTTTTGGACCCCCCCAACCGGTCTGCTTTTAATGATGGGGGGGGCTCCGGAATGGAGTGATTTTCTGGTGGGCCCTCTTCTCTACGTGGCAAGCATCCATTGCTCCATACTCCTGCCATGTACCACTTACCACTTTCTGACATACCTCCCGTCACCCCATGACATCATTTTCCACTTTTTTCCCTAAGGGTCATGTCTCATAACTCTGTCAGTCCATTCCCCCTGTTCGCCCATTACAAGTCATTTCACCATGGTCACTTCCCAATCAACACCCGACATGTCACCCGGTCGTATTCATCATTCGTCATTTATTATTGGCTAACTTATCCATTAGCTTGCTGATCTGTCCCTCGTGCCCAACAGGTATCCGTTTGCTCAAAACTACTCTTTCCGTTCATTCTCCCATTGCTTACTTTGTCCTCGCACCCGAGATATTATCCCTATCTTACCTCCGTCCCAGTCAGCTGTCCAAAACTACAACCATCCCCACTAACGTTGTTTTTGAATTGCAGGTATTTTCACAGTGATGGCGCCAAAATCCAAGAAAGCAGAAGCCGAGGAAAATCCTTTCCTCCCACCTCCTGTTGATTTCGACAGGATCCATTTGGCTGACAAAGATCATTTAATCACAGACACCAGGTGCGAGTTCGACATTGCGGATTTGCAGTCATGGCTCAAAGAGACTTTCTTAGATCATAGCGATGAAATTTGGCTCTGGGAGTCCAACCTTCCTCTGTATCTTTTCCCCCAAGTTCACCATTTCCCTGAATTCGCCCTCAAATGCCAGGCTCATTACCTCCCCGACTAGAGAGCCATAGTATCTTAATTAGGAGAAACTCCGTTCTTCATTACACCAGAAGCCATTGATCAGATGATGCAGATACCCATAGCTGAATCTGTGTCCCCTTTCAATCTCGAAGTCATCATAGAGATGTACTAGAAACTATCATTCCCTCAGAGAGCCCATATTTTCAAGCTTTTCCTCCCTCAGGCCGCCCAACTCCCCAAGACAAATCCCCCATACCCTTCCTCCCTGTTCTCAAAGAAGGGAAACCAAGTCATTTCGTCGCTCTGTGCTCTGCTTGGTTATTTTTCCGACAAATGGGTGGATGAACCCATATTGGGTTTTCTGTCCATCTTCTCCAAAGAAGAAAAACCCACCACTCAGTTCGACTACAACACTTTCCCGACGGACAATATTCATGAGCAGTTCTCAAATTTCTCCTCAGAAGGCATGTTCCGGTATTCCTCAATACTGACATACATGTTCACTTTCTTTCAAGCGGACAGGTTCTCCTTTTCAATGCAGAAAATGGACAAGGACGGGAGACCGCAGGCGGTAACAACTTGGACTTCACTACTCAGACAAAATTCAACAGAGTTTTGTTTCAAATAGTTTATTGAGCAGTTCTACCATCTAGTGGTAAGCATGCTCAGCGGCAGACCTGAACCAAGAATAAATGAGGAGATTTAGAGGATTTTACGCCTCTCAGACCTTGCAAAAACTGGAGATTGGTATCTTTACCAAAACCACACTGAGATCAAAGTATATGGATGCGAGTTAGCTCCATACAAACTTCCCAAGTATCTTCCCATGAGGATATTTTCCCTGGAGTACATAAGGCAAATGATTAACTGCGATGACATACATTTTGTGTCTTTGAAAAAGAAACAACAACTTAGAATTAAAGGCAAATAGGGTATTTCATATGCAATAGCCGAGGCGTCGGGGAGGAAGCAGACAAACTGTTGAAAGAAATGAAGTTTTATGTTAGTTTCATATGGCACTAAGATCCATGCGGGATAATTTCTGAGATGAGGATTAAAAATAAAAATGTCCCATATGTTCATACACCCAAGCCTGAGATAGAGAAGTTCGCAAATCAAACATAATGGGAGCCGAACACTCTGGTCGAGATAGAACAGAAGGACCCTTCGGTCATCATCTCATAGACTACTACACCATAGGTTCCGAAGGAGAAGAGACCCAGGAAGGATACTTCACCTTCCATCACCGAAGTCTCGACTGGAGATTTCCAATTACACACGAAAAGGACAAAAACCAGTCATACACCTGACATGACTGGTGAAAAGGAAATCTAATCCACTGCAACTGTGAAAGATGATCGGTCACTTCTGAGCACAAGCAACAAGCAAATCATGTCTACAGTTTTTCCTAAGAATCCCATGAATACTCCACTAGTCGACTAGGCGAGTAAAGTAGGACCAAAGTTGAGTGTTTTTGAGAAGTATGACCTAATCAAAAACAAAAATCAGACAATGACCAGCAGTACTTATGCTCAGTTTTGGAAACAGACTTCAACGACACAACACAGACTGTTGTCTGCATTCAATACAGATAAGGGTAGAATGCACATGGCTTTTCTGCAGGCACAGGTGCCGGACCCGAAAGCCATCACTGATTACAAACTAGAAGCATTCGAGTTTCATACTAGAGATGTGCATCCCGCTGATCAGATGGATCTGCATAGACAAACTGGAGAAATGGTTTTCTCCACATTGGAAAATGCTTCTACTGCGGCAACTAAATTACAGATATCTCTGAGCAATGTTCAGACACAACTGAAATTAGAAAATATATCATCCTTTGCAAAAGATAATAGAATTAAGATGTTGGAAGAATTGGTCCTCAAGATCGCGTATGACCGCTCGAATGTGAAAGCAGTTGAGGAGATGTTAAAAAAGAAAAATGCCAATATAGCATCTCTGAGGAAACAATTCAAACTGCCACCAACGGAAGATGCATAGGAAAAGGAGATAGCTGAGACATAAGGGGAAAAGGATGAGATGCTCAGGTTGATTATGGAGCAGAATGCACAGTTGAAAGAGATGGAAGCAGAACTGGAAAGGTTAGTGAAAGATAAGGAACAATCAAAGCCTATGGAAGTCATTCCATTGAGCGTAGTTCCACTCACAGGAGTAATCACAACATCTACAACGAGAATCCCCTCAGCAGAAACTCCTTTAGCAACTCCACTGATAGCTATGGAGAAGACAATAGAACTGGAAAAATCCATGGAAGAGATGAATTTGCAAGAGACAGAGATTAACAGACTTAAAAAGGAGTTTGAGAACCTTCAGGAACTCAAGTCTTCTTACCAAACCAGCTACTCCAAGGAGAAACAAACATCAGACAAACTCAAACAAGAATTGCAACAGCTTCAAAAGCAAACAGTGGCAGGAAAAACACTTGCTGAGGTCAAGGAAAGTGTCTGGATGGATATCACCAAGTCCGTAAATGAAATATGGCCAATGGTACAAATCATGTTCGAGCAAAATGAACTAGTGCAAAGAAGCAAGTAGGCTATTGCGAAAATAAGAGGAGAACGACGAGAGATGCCCACAGAAGCCATTGAGATCATTACATTCCTGAATTCAAAAACCAGAGAAGAGTTAGAGGATTTGAAAATTGAAGATAGGAAGGAGACCATCCTCGAGGTCAAGAGGGTCCTGACCAAAAGAGGACTGATGCTACAGCTGGAGGACAAAGTCCAGACTATGGACATAGGAGTGCAAAGATTTTTCAGCAAAATTGAAGCTCTGCAGAAGAAAGGCCTCCCTGGCTTAAGGGTCATAAATGACAAGTTAATGACACTTTCTGATTATAAAAAGAAACTAGCCACCGTGGCTAAAGATAGTTCGAAATTCTCGGGAATACAGGGCAGTATCACAGGCAAGGCGTTCTTAGAAGCTTTACAGTCAGACATCAACATACAACACGAGATCCGATACATTTTCATCGTCAAGCCAACTTTTGCCAAGTATACAGAGATGGATGAAGTATACTGAATACTACTCAAAGTCGTCGTTCCCAGTCACCTTCGATGGGAAGAGTTATGCAATCTGATCAAGTAGGAGATGAGGTGTCCAAGCACAGTCAGCTATCCAATCAGACGAGGTTGTGCAGAGGACTCACCAACGGTTTACCCCAGAAATCAGCATGAAGATTTCAACACATCATCAAACAGTTCCTAAATTTTTGTATCTTGTTGAGTTAGTTAGCTAAATTTAGAATTTGCCACGTCCTGATCTTTAATGACAGGATCATATGTAATTTTTGATTATAAATACTTCAAACTTTGAAGTACCAAGGGTTGATCTTTACGCCCTGTAAGCGAGAAATACTGTAATTTTTATCAAGAGATCTTCCAGTAATACAAAGGGATGTTTCACAGGATTCTCGCGTGTTATTCATTGGTGATGTTTTCTTTTCTACGTTAAATGTTTTTCTCCCTCAGTTGTCATATTGTTTTCTATTCTAATCTTTTAAAAGTAGCGCATGTTGCAGGATTTATCTTTGTATACCCTGTTTCCGGCTTTGAAAGATCTAAATGTTTATCTTTCTGATATTACAATGAAGAAATTCCTAAATTCTTCTTTACTTTAATTGATATTCTCATCTTTTCTACTATTCATCACTTTACTGCTAAAGAATCCAATGAATGCATTATCTTGCCCTGTGAAAAGAATCTTTTAATTTCTGTTTAGATCTCTATCTTTATAATACAGACCCCATAGCCCAATGGAGGCGTAAAACCCTTTTCAGCCAACTTAACAAAAACAACAACAAACCATTCAATCTTATTTTGTTTAACTAGCATAATATCTCAAAGTTAAAACATAGCTAAATCATACATAGAGATCCCTCTATGAAACTGGTAGGTCTAGATTCCAGTTTTGAAGTGGTTGGATAAAGTTACCTCTTATAAATTTCTTCTACTCCGACAACCTATGGGAATTTACAGAGCGTTAACATAGTGGCGACCATACCGGGGAACTGAACAAACACTCAACCCCACAGTTTCTTTTTCCCTAGAAGAAAACTTTATTTCTGAACAAATTATAAATCTGAGAAAGAAATAATGTTCATAGGTTGTTAAATGCTTGTACATAGTAATTTCAGATTCATAAAAATAAAAATATATAAAAATTAAAAAAAAAATCTGGCTCCTAAAAGAGCTTATACTTGATCCCACCCAGACCCGGAACCTGCGATAGAAACTGATAATCCAGAACAGTTACTCAGAAAGAAGACCATTGCAAAAGGTTCAGGGAGTCATAGTCCCCTTCACAGGTCTCCTTCTCTTCCAGAGGAACTTGTTTCCCTTCAAGATCTCGACTTTGACACCATTTTTGAACAAAGCCTATTTAGAACGAAATCTGATAGCTTTGTGACTGAAACCGTTTTAGATCCAACCATCCTGCAACCTCGGACCCCTGAAATACTATCTCCCACTGCAAAACTTCAAACTACTCACTCTGTGCTAGCTAGTCCCTCATCCTCCTCATTTCCTGCCACCGCCTCACCTATCATCCAGGTTGCTGTCCCGCCTCCTCCACCTATCATGGCAGCCAGATACGCTCCCTTGGTATTGGCTGCACCTCTACACGCTATGCCCTAGGATTATCAAACGAGACTCCCACAGTTCGATGGTACATGCCCTTGAACGCACAACAACACGTTGATAAAATGAATGACTATTTTGACTTGCAGGAAGTGGATGAAGTTGACGTTCAAATGATACTTTTTGCGCAGAGTCTGACTGGGGACGTTAAGAAATGGTACAAAGGATTACGTGTTCCTTCAGTGGTCTTACAACGTTTCAAAGAATTTTTCTGGACAGATGGGAGGTAAAGAAAAATCCTCTCCAGATCTTGTCAGAATATGAAAACATCAGAAGGAATCAAGGAGAGACAGTACAAGACTACTGCACCCACTTCAACAATCTGTACAATGCAATTCTAGCCGATATTAAACCCCCACAAGGTTTGGCACTGATAAAATTCCCTGACGGTTTCGACGCTGATATGTCGTATCAATTAAGGGAAAGAAACTCCACCATCCTTGAGGACATGCAGAAAAACACAATAAGTGTAGAGGCCAACTTGTTGGCTAAAAGGGCACGACAGAGGACGGAAAGGAGAGTCATGATTAAAGAGGAACCTTCCCCATCTTCTTCTGACGCCAAAATGGATTGATTAGCTAGAGAAATTGAAAGGATGATGGAGAGACTTACTATAGTCGAAAGAAATCATGCTAGAGAAAACCAACCGGCTCCACAAATTCAGAATCCTAACTTTAGAAGAAATCCTCCTCAAATCATGCAGAGAGATCCTATGGATCAAAGAGAATAGAGGGGTCCTAATCAAAAAATCAGACCACCCCTACAGGAAAATTATGCCTATGAAGGTGAAGAGGTAATTGAAGAATTAGTGGACACGCACAAAAACCTCATGGGCATTCACGACAACGAAGGCATTTTCCTTACTCAGGAAGAGCAATAACTTTTCTTTCTATCTCAAACAGAGTTGAGTGAGGAAGCCGAAGAAACCAAACAATAGGAATTTGAAAATGCCATTATGGAGGTACACATGCAGTACCGAAATGAAGAAAACAGTCGAAACCAAGAAATCTCCTGAGCCTTCTACCAAGAAGGTCCTCGAGAAAGGTAATGCTGAAACTCCAGCAAAAAGAAACCCTACCATTTTACAAAGATCAACGCAGATTGAGGTTTCATCAACCAATTGACCAAATACTTCCGCCCAAAAAACTATGGTGGACAGATCAGAATTGCTGAGCCAAAGAAGAGCACCTACTCCTTTCAGCCTCGAAGAGGAATTAGCCAAAGTGAAAATTCCCATTCCCCTTTCCGAGTTGATGAGTAAGAACGCTTACCAATCGCAGGTGATCAAAGCGATGAGCATTGAGCCTGATATAGGCACGAAGGCCTTAACCGTTAGATCGACGAATCATTCGGACACGGTAAAGCTTACCAATGATCAACCTGAACTCCTGTTTGGCCTTGAAGTTGATGGCCAGACTGACACTGGTGCTGTCGCTCCTTTTTACATTAGCCTTAATATACACGACCTGATTCTAAGATTCGGGTGCTTCCCATAACCTGATGCCTAAAGCAGTGATGGAAAAACTGGGACTCGAGGTCACCAGACCTTACAAGGATTTACACTCTTTTGACTCTATCAAAGTCAGATGTATCGGGTTGATCAAGGACTTACGTATCACCCTAGTTCAGATTCCAGCAAAAAGCATGGTTATGGACGTGGTAGTCGCAGACATTCCCCTGAAATATGGTATGTTGCTGTCCAGGTCTTGGGGGGCTAAGTTGAAAGGAACTTTGCAGTTGGATATGTCATATGCCACCATCCTAGTATTCAGACAACAAAGAAGACTGTATAGAGAGACGCTGATGAAATATATGGTCAACAACCAGGAAAATCCCCATAACTATCCCCTGTACTCTGCTCACTCTGATCTAGATTCCTTCATCCTATATAACGACGTCGATATGGGAGAACAAATCACTCAGCTGGAAGAAGATACATTTGACCCGAACGAAGACCAAGAAATCATTGAGGCAAAAGGGAAGAAACTTGTAATAAGCGAAGAATTGCCAGCAGATTTCTAGAGCATGGACTTCGATGGAGCTGTAAGCAAAGAAGGAGTTGGAGCAGGAGTTTGGTTGCACAATCAAAAATCCAGGTATTCGAAAAACCATTCTTACAAACTAAATTTTCAATGCACTAACAACATAATTGAGTACGAAGCTTTGATGCTCGGTCTGAAACTACTAAAGAAGGCTGGTGCCAAACAAATCATGGTAAGAGGCGATTCTGAATTAATTATCAAACAAATTAAAGGTGAGTATGCAACAAAAAATCCCAGGCTCAGAGTTTATAGAAACATTGTTTTGGATGCCCTTCAATGTTTCACTGAAGTTGATTTACAGGTGATGCCCAGAGGACAGAACATTTTAGCAGATGGTTTAACTACGTCAACAACTACATGCAAGATACCTTTTCGTTCCACTCGCCCGTACACGGTGGAGGTAAAGTGCAGACCGACTGTCCCGGACAACATCAGACACTGGCAGGTATTTGGGAACGATGACCAAATTGAAGATTTTCTACAATGTAAAAATGATTTCGAGTGTACAAACATAGACTTAGAAAACGATGATGAAAATGTGAATAAATATTTTTTTTCGAAATATTAGTGTAAATAAAATAGATTCAAAAGAATCAGGCGAAGATGAGACAGATTCTGATGTTTTTCATTTAAAGAGTAATGTTTTACCTAGGGGTTTAGTTCCGTTAGAAGACTTATTTGATTTTAATGATGTAGCTAAAAAACCTAAAATTGAAGCCAGTGGGAAAGAGGTTGAAGACTGTAACATAGGGACATAAGAGAAACCCAAGATGGTAAAACTTTCCAAATCTTTACCCCCTGAGCAGAAACTCAAATACATTGAACTTTTCAAGGAATATGTGGATGTGTTTTCTTGGGGTTATGCAGACTTAAAATCTTATGACACAAGCATCATTCAACATAGGATCCCGATAAAAGAAGATCAAAAACCTTTCAGACAGAAACTGAGGAGAATCGATCCCAAGTTACTTCCCTGGATAGAAAAAGAAATAAAAAAGATGTATGATGCTAAAATCATAGTTCCTTTACAATTTTCCAAATGGGTTTCAAATCTGGTCCCGACCCGAAAGAAAACTGGCGAAATCAGGCTTTGCATTGATTTCTGAAACCTGAACAAGGTTTCGCTAAAGGAAAACTACCCACTGCCAAAAATGGACCATATATTACAAAAGGTAGTTGGATCCAGCCGAATCTCCTTACTGGATGGTTTCTCAGGCTATAACCAGGTTCTCGTTCACCCAGATGATCAAGAGAAAACAACTTTCACAACACCTTGGGGTACCTTCATGTATGTGAAGATGCCTTTCGGTTTGATGAACGCTGGAGCCACTTTCCAAAGAGCGATGGACATTGGTTTTGTGGAATAACTTGGCAGATTTATTGTCATTTATCTAGACGACGTAACTATTTATTCCCAGTCCGATGAAGAGCACTTGCGACATCTCCGACGAGTGTTTGAGAAATGCAGGAAATTTGGGATTTCTCTAAATCCTAAGAAAAGCCTTTTCGGATTAGGGGAAGGTAAACTGTTGGGGCACATAATCTCTAAGGATGGAATTAAGATAGATCCCAACATAATAGAAGCCATTCAGAAACTGGAACACCCAAGGAATATCAAAGAGTTACAATCTTTCATTGGAAAAATAAACTTTATGAGAAGATTCATACCTAACCTGGCTGAGCTTCTTAGGAACATCGCCAACAAGTTAAAAAAGGACACAAAAAAAAAATGGGACATTGAATCCAAGCAATATTTTGAACAAGTTAAACATGCACTCACACAGGCTCCAGTCTTGATCAGTCCTGACTTCACCAAGTATTTTTACCTTTTTTCTTTCGCTTCTGAACATACCATTGCAACAGTATTACTAAAGAAAAAAAATGAAGGGTATGAACAAACCATAGCCCTTTTCAGTAAATCTTTAAGAGATGATTCTTTGAATTATAAAATAATGGAGAAGCAAGCTTTTTCCCTGGTAAAATCCATAAAGGAGTTTATAGTATATATTCTCTATTCCCACACCATCGCATACGTTCCGAACGTAGTAGTGAAGGATATTTTAACCCAGGACAATCCAGATGGCAGAAGAGGAAAATGGATTGCTATCATTCTGGAGTATGACATAGAGATTAAGCCTACTAAACTGATTAAAGGTCAAGGTCTAGCAAAGTTAATGGCGGAATCCAATTTCCATGCTCTTGATATTAATTTCTTAGTTGCAGTAGATGAACAGGGAGAGCAGGCAACTCCAAGCATGAAAGAGGTATTTCTGAACTCTCCATGGTACGCAGACCTGATATTTGTTTTGCATAACTTACAAGCTGCCCCTAATCTGACCAAAACTAAAGCTAGGTTTTTGAAATTGAAAGCACTAAAATTTTTCATTCTAGAAGGCAATCTTTATTGGAAGGATCCTGGAGGTATTTTGTTGAATTGTCTGTTAAAGGATGAAGCTGAAAAAGTATTGCAGGATTTTCATGCAGGAGACTGTGGTGGTCACCTGAGCTGGAAGACCACAGCGAATAAAATCCTCAGAGATGGGTTCTATTGGCCTACATTATTTGTTGATGTGCATCAGAAGGTGACTTCGTGTCATAGATGTCAGGTGTTCGAGGGAAAAAAGAAGCTCCTCCCTTTGCCCCTGAAACCAATCTCTGTTGAAGCTCCTTTCTAGCAATGGGGATTAGACTTTATCGGAGAAATACATCCTCCCTCTTCGGGCCAACACAGATGGATTCTTATTGCTATGGATTATTTCACAAAATGGATCGAAGCTATACCAAGCAGGCAAGCTACTGATTCTGTCATTATTAAATTTTTAGAAAATAATATCTTGTCTCGTTTGGGTGTCCAAGAAAAATTATAACTAACAATGCAGCTGCTTTCCGATCCAAGAAGCTCATAAATTTTTGCAACCGGTATCATATCGGTTTGGGACATTCCACAGCTTATTACCCTCAGGGAAATGGGCTGGCGGAGTCATCCAATAAAACCTTGGTGAAAATTATTAAGAAGACATTGCAAGAAAACAAAAATTCATGGCACAACAAGTTGGTTTTCGCACTATGGGTCGACAGACTGACCACCAAGAGGTCAATTGGTATGTCTCCATATCAGTTGGTCTATGGCACTGAAGCAATTTTTCCTACCTCCTTAGGGGTTCCTGTCATGAAACTGCTGCAAGAGATGCAAGCCGAGCCAAACGATTCCCAAAGAAGGATAAACCAGATGATCCACTTGCAACAATCCAGAGAAGAAGTATACAACAAAACTCAGGTTGTCCAGGATAACATAAAAATGATCTTTGATAAAAGAACTAAAGAAGATGGCTTTGAGCTAGGTGACCTGGTTCTGAGATGGGGTGACCGAAATGAAGATAAGGGGAAGCATGGAAAATTCGACAGTCTATGGAAGGGACCTTACATAATTCACGCATTCAGAGGAAATAATGCTTTCTTGCTCAACAACAACAATGGGACCAATCTGCCAGGAGGACCTGTGAATGGCAGAATGCTGAAGCACTACTCACCTCCTCAGTAGGGACCTTGAGTCACACCTTTCCATTGTAAAAATCATTTTATTGTGCTTACAAGTTTTTGAGTGAATAATTTTTATCAGATGGTTGAAGCCCGCAGAGAAGGCCCTAAGCCACTGAACATTGCCATCAAACTTTCAAAAATAAAACAAATAAAACAACAAAGGCAACTGTGGAGAAAGTTTTTTAGAACATCAGAAAACAAGATTCTTGGCACTTCACAAGGAGAGTACCATCCCCAGGTGGAGCTGCTGTTATAACCCTATAATTTATAGGATCAAACGGTGACTGCAAATTTTATCCTTTCATTGTTTTGGTTGCCAAATGATTTTTCATTCTGCAAATAATTTGAGAAAAAAGAAATAAAAAGAAAAGAAAGAAAAATAAAAAGAAAAAGAAAAGAAAGAAAAAGAAAAAGAAAAGAAAGAAAAAGATATATTATCCCTGTCTTATCCTCGCACCAAATATATTATCCATGTCTTACCTCCATTCCAGTCAGCCATCCAAAACCATAACCATCCCCACTAATGTTGTTTTTGAATTGCAGGTATTTTCACAGTGATGGCGCAAAAATCCAAGAAAGCAGAAGCCGAGGAAAATCGTTTCCTCCCGCCTCCTATTGATCTCGACAGGATCCATTTGGATGAAAAATATCATTTAATCGCAGAAAATAGGCGTGAATTTGACTTCGCGGATTTGCAGTCATGGCTCAAAGAGACTTTCTTAGATCAGATCGATGAAATTGGGCTCTGGGAGTCCAACCTTCCTCTGTATCTTTTCCCCCAGGTTCACCATTTCCCTAAATTCGCCCTCAAATGCCAGGCTCATTACCTCCTCGACAAAAGAGCCATAGTATCTTCATCCGGAGAAACTTTGTTCTTCATTACACTAGAAGCCATTGATCAGATGATGTAGATACCTAGAGCTGAATCCACGTCCCCTTTCAATATCGAAGTCATCACGGAGTTGTACCAGAAACTATCATTCCCTTAGAGGGCCCAGATTTTTGAAATTTTCCTCCCTCAGGCCACCCAGCTCCCCAAGACAAATCCCTCGTACCCTTCCTCCCTGTTCTCAGAGAAGGGAAACCAAGTCATGTCATCGCTCTGTGCTCTGCTTGGTTATTTTTTCGAGAAATGGGTGGATGAACCCATATTGGGTTTTCTGTCCATCTTCTCCATAGAAGAAAAACCCACCACTAAGTTCGACTACAACACTTTCCTAGCAGAAAGTATTCATGAGCAGTTCTCTAATTTCACCTCAGAAGGCATGTTCTGGTATTCCACAATACTGACATACATGTTCACTTTCTTTCAAGCGGACAGGTTCTCCTTTTCAATGTAGAAAATGGAAAAGGACGGGAGACCGCAGGCGGTAACAACTTGGACTTCACTACTTAGAAAAAATTCAATAGAGTTCAGTTTCAAACAGTTTATCGAGCAGTTCTACCATCCAGTGGTGAGCATGCTCAGCGACAGACCTGAACCAAGAATAAATGAGGAGATTTAGAGGATATTACGCCTCTCATACCTTGCAAAAATTGGAGATTGGTATCTTTACCAAAACCACACCGAGATCAGAGTATATGGATGCGAGTTAGTTCCATACAAACTGCCCAAGTATCTTCCCGTGAGGATATTTTCCCTGGAGTACATAAGGCAAATGATTAACTCCGATGACATACATTTTGTGTCTCTGAAAAAGAAACAACAACTTAGAATTAAAGGGAAAATAGGGTCTTTCATCTGCAATAGCCGAGGCACCCGGGAGGAAGCAGACAAACTGTTGAAAGAAATGAAGTTTTATGTTAGTTTCATATGGCACTATGATCCGTGCGGGATAATTTCTGAGATGAGTATTAAAAATAAAAATGTCCCATATGTTCATACACCCAAGCCTGAGATAGAGAAGTTCACAAATCAAACAGAATGGGAGCCGAACACTCTGGTCGAGATAGAACAATAGGACCCTTCAGTCATCATCTCACAGACTACTACACCACAGGTTCCCAAGGAGAAGAGACCCAGGAAGGATACTTCACCTTCCATCACCAAAGTCTCGGCTGAAGATTTCCAATTACACACCAAAAGGCCAAAAACCAGTCATACACCTGACATGGTCGGTGAAAAGGAAATCCAATCCACTGCAACTATGAAATATGATCGGTCACTTATGAGCACAAGCAACAAGCAAATCATGTCTACAATTTTTCCTAAGAAGCCCACGAATACTCCACTAGTCGACCAATCGAGTAAAGTAGGACCAAAGTTGAGTGTTTTTGAGAAGTATGACCTGATCAAAAAGAAAAATCAGACACTGACCAACAATACTTATGCTCAGTTTTGGAAACAAACTTCAACGAAACATCACAAACTGTTGTCTGCATTCGATACAAAGAAGGGTATAATGCACATGGATTTTTTGCAGGCACAGGTGCCGGACCCGAAAGCCATCACTGATTACAAAAGAGCAACATTCGAGTTTCATACTAGAGATGTGCATCCTGCTGATCAGATGGATCTGCATAGGCAAACTGGAGAAATGGTTTTCTCCATGTTGGAAAATGATTCTACTGCGACTGCTAAATTACAGATATCTCTGAGCAATGCTCAAACACAACTGAAATTAGAAAAGATATCATCCTTTGCAAAAGCTAATAGAATTAAGACGTTGGAAGAATTGGTCCTCAAGATCGGGTATGACCCCTCGAATGTGAAAGCAGTTGAGGAGATGTTAAAAAAGAAAAATGTCGATATAGCATCTTTGAGGAAACAGTTGAAACTGCCACCAACGAAAGATGCACAGGCAAAGGAGATATTTGAGACAAAAGGGGAAAAGGATGAGATGCTCAGGTTGATTATGGAGAAGAATGCACAGTTGAAAGAGATGGAAGTAGAACTTGAAAGGTTAGTGAAAGAGAAGGAACAATCAAAGCCTATGGAATTCATTCCATTGAGCGCAGTTCCACTCACAGGAGTAAGCACAATATCTACAGCAGGAATCCCCTCAGCAAAAACTCCTTCAGCAACTCCACTGACAGCTCTGGAGAAGACAGTAGAATTGGCAAAATCCATGGAAGAGATGAATTTGAAAGAGACATAGATTAGCAGACTTAAAAAAGAGGTTGAGAACCTTCAGGAACTGAAGTCTTCTTACCAAACCAGCTACTCCAAGGAGAAATAAACATTAGACAAAATCAAACAGGAATTGCAACAGCTTCAAAAGCAAACAGTGGCAGGCAAAACACTTGCTGAGGTCAAGGAAAGTGTTTGGATGGATATCACCAAGTCCGTAAATGAAATATGGCCAATGGTACAAATCATGTTCGAGAAAAATGTACTAGTGCAAAGAAGCAAGCAGGCTATTGAGAAAATAAGAGGAGAACGACGAGAGATGCCCACAGAAGCCACTGAGATCATTACATTCCTGAATTCAAAAACCATAGAAGAGTTAGAGGATTTGAAAATTGAAGATAGGACGGAGACCATCCTAGAGGTCAAGAGGGTCCTGACCAAAAGAGGACTGATGCTACAGCTGGAGGATAAAGTCCAGACTATGGACATAGGAGTGCAAAGATTTTTCAGCAAAATTGAAGCTCTACAGAAGAAAGGCCTCCCTGGCTTAAGGGTCATAAATGACAAGTTAATGACACTTTCTGATCATAAAAAGAAACTAGCCACCGTGGCTAAAGATAGTTCGAAATTCTCGGGAATACAGGGCAGTGTCACAGGCAAGGCGTTCTTAGAAGCTTTACAGTTAGACATCAACATACAACACGAGATTTGGTACATTTTCATCGTCAAGCCAACTTTTTCCAAGTATACAGAGATGCATGAAGTATACCGAAGACTACTCAAAGTCATCATTCCCAGTCACCTTGGATGGGAAGAGTTATGCAATCTGATCGAGTAGGAGATGAGGTGTCCAAGCCCAGTCAACTATCCAATCAGACGAGGTCGTGCAGAGGACTCACCAACGATTTACCCCAGAAATCAGCATGGAGATTTCAACACATCATTAAATAGTTCCTAAATTTTTGTATCTTGTTGAGTTAGTTAGCTAAATTTAGAATTTTCCACGTCCTGATATTTAATGATAGGATCGTATGTAATTTTTGATTATAAATACTTCAAACTTTGAAGTAACAAGGGTTGATCTTTACGCCCTGTAAGCCTGAAAGACTGTAATTTTTATCAAGAGATCTTCTAGTAATACAAAGGGACGTTTCACAGGATTCTTGCGTGTTATTCATTGGTGATGTTTTCTTTTCTATGTTAAATGTTTTTCTCCCTCATTTGTCATATTGTTTTTTAATCTAATATTTTAAAAGTAATGCATGTTGCAGGATTTATCTTTGTATACCCTATTTCCGGCTTTGAAAGATCTAAATGTTTATCTTTCTGATATTACAGTGAAGAAATTCTTAAATGCTTCTTTACTTTAATTGATATTCTCATCTTTTCTGCTATTCATCACTTTACTGCTAAAGAATCCAATGAATGCATTATCTTGCCCTGTGAAAAGAATATTTTAATTTCTGTTTAGATCTCTATCTTTATAATACAGACCCCATATCCCAATGGAGGCGTAAAACCCTTTTCAGCCAACTTAACAAAAACAACAACAAACCATTCAATCTTATTTGTTTTAACTAGCCTAATATCTCAAAGTTAAAACATAGCTAAATCATACAGAGAGATTCCTCTCTGAAACTGGTAGGGCTATATTCCAGTTTCGAAGTGGTTGGATAAAGTTACCTCTTGTAAATTTCTTCTACTTTGACAACCTCTGGGAATTTACAGAGCGTTAACACATTGCCACACCGAGTCTTCCGGGACTCATGATCGGATTACCGGTTTGGTTGTTCACCACTCCAGTGATCTCGAATCTTCCCAGTGCTTCGACTGCACCTAATGCTTCAGATGTAAGTACACCACCCACACATCAACCTCATGTTGACTTTTCACCTTCTTCACCCGTTAAGTCTCCTTTCCTTTCTCCTTCTTCGCCTAGTGAAATCTCTAAAGCAAGTAGTTAAGTTGATAAGAAGAAGAAGAAACATAAAGGGAAGAAGAAGAAGAACATGAAAAGGACCAAGCCTCCAACCACATCAGATGTTGGATCCAAGCAACCAACTATTGCTAATCGTACTGGGAGTGCTAATGAGGTCGGCAAGATTAAAACGAAGAATTTGAAACCCAAATTCCTTTGCAGTCTTTGTAAGGGTGACCACTTTCTGAGGGATTTCCCTGGTCTTCCTAAGGTCTTAGAAATGTGGTCCTCCACGTCATCGGCCCCTGTTGGACATGTTGGTGACACCCCATCAACTAGTGTCATTAAGTTTGGTAAGAAGAAGAGAGCTATCAAATTTCCTTGCATGTTATGCGAAGGTGATCATTACTCTCACCTTTTTCCTCGTATGGATGAGGCATTTTATCTTTTGGAAAAACTTCAACTTCCAATTGGTTATCGTAAGATTCCTCCCAACCCATCGTTAGTTGATAGAATGGTCAATCTGGTTCCATCCCCGGTCAGTCTGGTTGATCAGGTGGTTAATCTAGTTTCATCCTCAGTTGAACCACTAACCAAAGTAGCGGATCCAGTTCTGTCATCGATCAACCCCACTTTTATTCTGAAAAGTGAAACCCAAGTGACTGATCCAGTCCCTTCATCGGTCAGTCCCACCCTTCATCCAAAGAGTGCCAAAGTGGTCGATCCAGTTCCGCCATCGGTCGATCCCACTCCTCCCTTGAGGACTGCCAAAGTGGTTGCTCCGGTTACATCATCGATCAATCCCACTCCTCTGAAGAGTGCCAAAGTGGTCTATCCGGTTCTGCCATCCATTGACCCCATTCTCCCCTTGGAGAATAAAACACAAGTGGTCGATCTGATCCCATCATCGGTCGATCATACTCTCCCTCTAGAGATTAAACCCAATACTGCCCATGTTTTTCTCATTGATACAGAATCTACCATGCTGGGGGGCATTCCTCCTTCGCCCACGAACCCCCCTCCAAGTAACGAGGCCATCCTTTTTGATTGGGGTGTGCTAACTGGACCTCGTCTTCCCTCTCACATTACTTTCAAGATTACAGTACAAGTTTGTGGTCGGGATATTCCTCAGACGCTGATAGATGAAGGTGCATCCGTTAGTATTTTATCCTCTATTGCTTGGCAAGATTTCGGTTATCCTCATCTTGTACCAGTTACGCAAAATCTGTTATCTTTGAACATAATAACCAATCACCCTTTAGGAGCACTTCCTCATTTTCCCGTAACTTTGGGAGGGAAAACTGTCTTTATTGATGTTATGGTAGTCCAAGACCCCTTGGATTTCGATTTACTCCTTGGGCGAGATTATGTCTATGCCATGAAAGCTATTGTGTCCACTCTTTTTCATGTGATATCTTTCCCTCATGATGGAAGAATTTTGTCTATTAATCAACTTTCATTCATTGGTCCTGACTTGATTACCAACCCAATGACCTCCCTAAACAGATCTTATATGCAAATGATATCACCCCCGCCATAGGTCAATTATGTGGCATTATCTCCCATAACTTTAGCTGCTGATGAAGATGAGCCTCTCACTGTAAGATCAACCTCTTATGATTTAGATCCAATAGTTTACATGGTGATCTCTTCGATAGGGATAGTAGAGAATTCTCTCCTTACCCCTGACGCGACCCTCGACATGTGTTCCTTCCGTAGTGTTTTTCTTCCATCTAATGAATTTCTCTGGGAAGCCATGGCTGACGTTTGTCCCTTGACATGTATTCCTTCCAGATCATTGTCCTCTTGGAAGCCATGACCAAGGAGAGGCTACAAGCATAGTTTTCCTCTCTGTAGAAAGCTTGTTAAAAAATGAAACAAAGGCATTGAGCATAGTTTTCCTTTCTTTAGAAGGTTCGTTAAAAAATGAAACATAAATCTGGGCATTGAACCCGTAACCACGAGCATAGTTTACTTCTCTATGGCAAGCTTGTTAAAAAATGAAACAATGATCCTGAGCGCAGTTCTTTTCCTGTGACAAGCTCGTTAAAAAATGAAACAGTCACCTCTCCCAACAAGTCAAGTATTTAGCTAGATCTTGTAGATGTCAAGTTGAGTCTTTCGTTAGGTCTCGTATTTGAGCCTTCCTTTCATCCACCCTTATCCTTTTTCTCCATCTAGTACAAAAATTGGTGACAACCTCAAAATCAATGAATGAAATGAAGCTTGGGGGGGGGGATGTCTCCAGCCTTTGATTATCATTTTGGAGTTAAGCCGCTAGATTTTCAAGCTGGGGGCAGAGTACCAACCATCCATGGGTATCCCTACCTTTGGAAATTACGTTGGGAATTTAAAAGCATAGTTTAATTTTGTTTCAAGCTTGTGTAAAAATGAAACCAATACCGAGTTTAGTATTTGTTCTTTCTCATGCTCGTAAATACATGAGAATGTAACCGAGTATACTTTTATCACTTTTTCAGACTCGTAAAGGTTATACAAAAAATGAACCCCCTAGAGTCTCCTTTAAGCTTTTTTAAGAATCTAAACATGAAAAGATTGTCGAGTGATATTGCTTCCTTTCACACTCATTAAAAGGTTTGAAAGGGTGTCTTTCGAGTGTTAGTTTATCTCTTTTTCGGCCTCGCGAGACTAAAATTACGAAAAATGACAACCCTGGAGTCTCCTTTAAGTTCTTTTCAAAGACTCTAAACATGAAAAACCACCGAGTTTTCCTTCTCTGGATTTGTTAAAATCACACATTGAAGGGCCCATATGGGACCGAACCCTTACTTCTTCCAATTCGTTAAACAAAGGAAGAGGGACTTACCAAAGGTAAGTTATATCGAGCATGTGTTACCCTCCTCGAGCTCGTTAAATTAAAAAGAGGTACTCATCTATCTGGGTGGGGGAGAAATTGAAGGAAGTGGGTCAAGTTTTTGATAATCCTTTATGGCATATTTTTTCTCCCTTGAACATGGCACCTGTTTGTGTCTCGTCTTACATTTGGGTAATATTCTTGTCTCTGAGTCATACCAATTCCATGTGTCGCCATACTTTTTCGTCCAGTTGAAGAGTGCTCTTATTTTTGTCACATTACATTTTGGTACTCGTCGAGTCAATGCTGCCAAGTCAGTTGTCATGCCTCACCATGTTCAAGGGAATTTTCACTTCAAACCATCCATCTGTAGTATTGCCAGTTTCCATTTCCTGTGTCAGTCCATACTCATTCGAATTACCATCTTACATCACTTTCCTATGTCCTTTGGTGTCGCTTATGGGGGATACATCAAGGCCCTCCTTTGACGAGTCTTTTCCTGTCGACTTCAACACATTATCCGAGAAATTTGACTTAGAATCTAGTTAGTACCTTGGGACTTACATGCCTCAATGGTAGGCCTCCTCACCTCCAACAATAGGTTTACATCATTGAACTCTGATCGGATGATTCCACAAATGTTCAACCTCAAATCATTTATTCACATTCACTGGAATGTAATAGGGTACCTTGGGAGTCATTGACATCATTGGTGATTTACCTCGCACTTGTTAATGATTTACCTCAATGAACGGTAATCAAGTGGTTTCTACCATGTTCGACATCAAAACATCTATTCACATGGATAGATTCGTACAACATCGATATTGGAACGAAGACCCTAGGTTGAGCTTTAAATCTGTTAATTGCTTTGCCTAGGTTGCGAAGGAGATCATTTGAGCATGCTGATATAGATTTTCATATAGATCCACATTGTATTTGTCCATGGCTATGTTTTATCATCTCGTAGCTCCACTATGTATTTCTCGTGGCTACGATCATTTCATGTCATGGAGGTATGGATCCACATTGTATCTTTGGTGGCCATATGCTTAGTCAATATTTTTCATGGATCCACAATGTATTGGTCGGCGATCGTGCTTTGAGTCATCTCATATTCTGAGCATAGGTATGCTTGCCTCGTAAATGGAACATTTTTTAATATTGTTTGATGGTTTTTGCAACTTATTCCAGGTTATCCAACTCCACACCCTTGCATTAAAGATTTGTAAAGTGTTTCAGCCATCATTCTGTCTTCCGACCTCACACTTTAGGGGGCATTCTGTTACACATGAAATTTGCACACCTAGGTACCTCGCCCTAAGTGTCATAAGTTTCATATAAGTGTCTCATACACCTTGACACCATCGAATAACCTATGTCACAATCCCTAGTCCATGTGGAGGAGGGATATATTACATGAAGGCCAAAATACAAAGTGCACATGAATTATTATTAATATTCATGAAAAAAAATTTAATTAAGTGTCATAATCAAGTGCACATGAATTATTATTAATATTCATGAAAAAGAAAGTAATTAAGTGTGAGAATCCACCTCACATTTGGTTTCCTATTTTTTAGGGAAGGTGGAGGATCTCATGGATGGTTGAAATATTTCCTCCTTAAAATCCTTGAGAGATATTTCCTCCCTAAAATCCTTAATAAATATTTTCTCCTCAAATATCTTAGAAATCCTTTCTTTAGTGGATTTGATGAGAGATCCTCTCCATGGTGGTTAAGCCTCCAAATCCTTTATAATGAGGGCTTTCCATGGAGGAAGGAGGAATGGAAGAGTTTAGAGATACCCAACTTATGATCTCATGAGAAGTGGAGACTTGAGGATATCAAACCTCTGATTTTGGGAGCTTTGTGAAAGGGATGGACGAAGAGGACTTGGAGAGGCTGCTGCGACTTCATCTATGGTTTGTAAGTATCTCTTTTGAGTTTTCATTAATATATATGTGCTTGACCTGTTTCCTTCAAGTTTGTGTACATTTACATGGGTTTGTCTCTTTTGATGAATCTGGTTTTAAACTAATCATGGTAGAATAGGAAGTATGCTTTGTCTTTGATGTTTATTGGATTGCAAGACTCGTTAAAGGATTTGGACATCAAACTCAACTTGGACCGAGGGAGGACAAACTTCGTAAAAAGGTACTCATACTTTCTTCCTCTTCTCTATTGACTATCTTAGCTATGTTTAAAGGAAAGTCAGTGTTCAAAGTTAACACTTTTCTATCTTGGTCATAGGGGTCTAAGATCCAAGAGGGAATTCACTTGTCCGCAGGGGAATTTTCCTACAACAGGTACCCAATTATCATTCATTGATCCTTCACAATCTAAGATTTTTGACCTTGATGCACATATGCTAATCACTGCAAATCTAAAATATGCAAAGCACAATGAGTTTGATGATCCTCATGAAGAAATTATAGCAAACAAACAACCCATCATCATGCAAAGCACAATAAATATTGAGTTAATCCAGAAAATGATATCATTTCAATCTGCTCTAGAATTACATGTTACTCTCTAGGAGATGATACATCACCTATCTATGGATTATATACCAATACTCCAACATGCCTCACATGATTTTGTTGACATCATAGGAAAATATTTGGAGCTATCTTTCATTCAATGTTTCCCTCGAACAATTCACCATTATCTCTCCTCTCAACATGAAAAGTACGTGAAATTTGTACCCAGGGAGATCTACATCTACAATGAAACAATCCAATTTCTATCGATGATTATTTCATGTGCTTGTTATCCTACTTCTACCCATGGGATAAGCAATATCACCCACTCCGAGACTCCCTTACAGAGTACGTTGCATGCAATTTTCATTCATGAGCCTCATCAGGTATGTATCTCGTTGTTGATTTCCTTCCAACAATCATATGATGATAATTGTAAATTTTATGATGGAATTGAGTCATGGTTGGAGGAATCTAACATATCCGCATGTACCATGAATCATAACGCCGCTGAATTTAACTTGCTGAGTGGATACTTGTTTGAATCAATTCTTCCTATCCTTCATCTCTCATTACTTCATTCTTTGCAATTGGCCTTCAATAAACATGCGATTGTAGTTTTGAAGTTACTTGATTGGATTCATTGGAACTATGCTTATACCTAGCTTCCTTTCAGCCAGTGTAGGTTATATTAGAAATAGGATTAACATAGTTGTCTTACTTCCTTTCTTCCTGCATAACTTAGATATTTGTTTTTATTTTCATCTGAATAACATAGGTTTAGATTTGTTTTGTTTTCTTCAATAAAAACCACCAACTGTCATTAGCTTAATTTGCAGTTAGTGGCGATTGCTTTAGTTTAATTTCATTTTCATCAAAGTTTTCTTATTTTAATGTAATGCTCTTCATTTTGTTTCACTAAAAGTTTGGCTTAATATTGGTTTTCCTCTATCTTCATGAGAAAACCATGTGCAGGAATTCTCCGAAAGGTTCCATTGCAAAATTCACTTGTCTCGACAACATTTACTCTAACATTGATAGTTGAGTAGTCGACCACCCCAAAATGCTGAAGAATATCTGTTGGGGAATGCTTTACAATTTGGCCAAGATGGAGATTGGATTTAAGAAATTACATCAGTTATTCACAACCTTGCTAAGGATTGTTTCTATTGAACATAATCATTGAGGTAATTGTGACTCCTTGATAGGAGACGTGCTTATCCTCGAGGAATAGGTCATTGCGTGTTAGTATCCCTCTAATAATTCAATCACAATGATCTTCGATCTCACTGAGGCTGATCAAGAAAAGGTCTCTTAAGAACACTTTTTCTAAGGAAAAATGGGTGATTGTTAATGCTATAGTTATTTGTTGCCCGAAAGGAGAAATTCCAATAGACAAACCAACATTTGATATCAAGTCTACTCCATATCTCGACAACTGGAATGGGTGATACTCTTGGAGAAATATCAAATACCCCAGAAAAAATTTGATTGTTTTTTTTGGATTATTATGGTGAGGATTTTTAGAAAGGTTCTCTGTAGTTGATCATGGAAAGGTATATTCATTTCAAAATAAAGACAATATTTAAGGAAGACACACATATTCAGAAGGTTTGAAATGACCATGAAACATCATAACTGTGGTTAACTGGACATGTCACCCGGTAACATTAGTTCTAGAGCTTGAACAAGTGAAAATAAAATATACATGTCAAAAGGCCAAATCAATGGAGCTTGATGGACAATGAAGTGGAGCTCTGGCTAATCCTTGCCCCATTGAAGTACAAGGTTATACAATTGAACTAGAAGTATTAAGAAAATATTGATGAAAGGTGTAATTATAATTATCAACCCAATGCTACCACTGAAACCCATTTGAATGAAGTATCACGAGTATTATCTTTCACATGGATTAATCGTTTCAAGAGGCTACAAACTTCTAGCTGGTCAGAATGTGAATATCTTGTAAGCTACTCACAACAATCAATCTATAATTTCTTTATCAGTCAATTGCATTTCCTAATTACATATTGTTGATCATCATTCATCTAAGAGGATTGATTTTTTTTTAGTTGCAACAAGAAATTGGAGCAAATTCATTTCGAACCCTGAATACGTCATCTCTCCTAATTCAACATTTTTCTTCCCATTCTTTCATCATCATATTTTCCCTTCAAAGAAATTTGTTTCTTCAATTTTGTTGTCTTATGAACTCTTATTATATTTCATGACATATAGACCTCTCACCTTCGTTTGTCATTTCATAGGCAACACCTTCGCACTGGAAGCAAGCATGAATAAGTTTGCATCTCTTTCCTAGCCCATGAACAAAATTGTTATGATATTTAGACACTTAGGAGTTAGTTAATAT